>JABUQX010141705.1:42500-44520 GCA_015478945.1 Trachelipus rathkii
CGAACCGATTTCAGAATTTTATCACAGATTTGAAAATGACTGGACCCCTGATTCTTTCTAATGGTATTTCTTCCATCAAATTTCTACCAAAGAGTTATCAAAAAGAATAAAAAAGAGGAATTAATAGTAAAAGCCGTTTTCAAAAAACTTTTTTTATTTATTTTAAAAAATATCAAGTTTTTAAAATAGAAAATAAAAAAAAAAACTTTCTATACATCTATAATAATATATGTAGTACAATTATAATATATATGGTTGTGAATACAAAAATAAAGTAACAAGATGACATCAATTATATATATATATAACATATATATATGTATATATAATAATAGCACCTTATATACATGTATATATATGTATGCTCTCTAATATAACATCTTCTCCTAATATGCTCGCTTAGCATAACCAGCACTGTATGTATGCTATGCTGTTGATATCAATGCTGGCACTGAAATGGGTACTAATGTTAGGCCATGTATAGTATCAATAATAATAATATCACCATAGCATAATATACTATATATAATAACCAATATGCTCCGCCGCGCCATATATATATACTCTCGCTCAACCTCAACTCTTTCTTTGTAACCATGTATATATATATGCTAACTTTTTAATATTTTTTGGGCTCACTAAATATCTGTTATCAACTCTTGCCAACATATAACTCTTTTATAGATTTATCATCATAAAGAAAGATTTTAACAAACACGGGTTGTGCCAGACTTATTCATATCTTTTCATATATATTATTTTAAATCGTAGATATTTATATTTTATTTTGTATATAAACCAAGTCAATTGTGTATCTCTTATTCGGGACAAGCTCATTAAATAGCGGGAGATCTTGGAAGCGATCATCTGTTTGTGATCTGGCGTTTTCATTATCATGGATAGGATTGCCAGAAGAACAAAGAGATGGGAGTGAAAGAAAGAAAATGTTATCAGATAAATGAAGAAATGGAAGAAAAGTAGGGGAATGCCTTTCACCTATCTTGCTGATATTGTTTACAAAACGTGTACATGATCACAGGAAGAGAAATTTGAGGGGTTGGTAGAAGGGTCCACGAAGGCGAAAAAAGGATTGTGTAAACAGGAGTTTGAGTAAACGTGTAGATAAGAGTAATCATGGGTTTGTGAGTAGGGACAGTCCTCGGTGTAGGGAAATTATGATAGATGGTGAGCAGCTGGAACAAGTGTCTGAGTTTAAAAATTTAGACACATGTTGGATGAAAAGGGAACGGATGATGCAGAGTGTAATATGAAAGTTGTGAATGGCACGGGAAGGTGGCTGTAAGGGGACTAAGTCTTGAGTACCCTTTAGGGTCTTACATGAGGGTATGTTGTACCTGTGTTAATGTATAGTAGTGAGGCTTATGGTCTGGAATAAGAGTACTTAGATCCACAAAGTACAATGTGTTTAGGTAGGACAAGTGCCGGGGATAGATGAGTGGTGTGAGGAAAAATTGATAAATAGGAAAAAGGGAATTAACCTGTAGAAAGAGTTGTGGGAGGGTGAAGAGGGGATAAATCAAGAGAATAAATGAAGAGAAGCCGTTGAGTGGTTTGGTCATGTGGAAAAGATGGATGCTAGTCGGTTGGTCCAGCGGATGTAAAATGTTGCTGACAATGGTTGGAGTCCGATCTGGGTTTGGAAAACCGCCCTCTTGTCGAACGCCTGGCGGAGTGATGTGTGTGTTCCAGCAGAGGCGAGAAAGAAAGGGGTTATAATAATGATGCGGGTTTGTGAGGGGGGGGCGCTGGTTACATTGAACCTACCCTGGGCCATGGAGGATGAGCTTACGTTGAGAAATAGATATACCATAGTGATTAAAATAGCGGTCCCGTGAAACCTCTATGATGGATTTTCTGAGGTACGACGGGTTCTCACTAAAAGGTAAGGCAGGTCTTTCTTTTCGACTTGCGTCATATTCTACTACTTTCTGTTTTCGATGCAGTGCCCAACACCCCCACAGAGTACTTCGGGAAGAAGTAAAGATGATGATATATGCTA
>JABUQX010141706.1:2500-12500 GCA_015478945.1 Trachelipus rathkii
CATTTATTTATAAAGAAGATCAAATTTTCTTCCTTCCTGTTATCACTGACTGTATTACACATATTCTTACATGTTTGAATTTTAATATGGCCTACAACACTCAGAAAACAATTTTTTAATGAAAATTAAATCGAATACGAATCCAATATACCCGTGTTTATAAATCTAATAACTCAATATTATTAAAAACACACAAAATGAGTAATAAAAATAATATGAAAAGCGTATTATTATCAAATAGAACTCAACACACCATCTTTATTATTAATAACTTGAAAATATAGCAACTGATCTGAGCCAGAGGCAACGTAAATCGCAGCCGAGAATGACTCAAACGCGTTTTCAACGACTCTCACGTTGAGTCAATAATTATATAAAGGTATTGTGAATGAAATAAGTCGATATATAAGAGATAATCAAGTTAGCATAAAATAATTATTAATTAGTTAATTATTATAATTATGTTATTAATAATATTATTATTATTTCTTGCTAATGCAATTTAAATGGGGATTATTTAAAAAAAAAATGACTGATACTGACTCGTTAGGCACATCCAAAGTTGCCTTGCCCTAGAGAATAAGGAACTATTTTTTTGACTCCGAGAATTAACAATTGCCACCGATCGCTACTATTAAAAAAGAATCGAGTAGAAATTTATGTCTGCATCTTTAAAGTGAGACTTCGAACGAAATAATTATATATATATATATATATATATATGCTATATATATATATATATATATATATATATATAGCAGCAGGTATATATATATATATTAAGCTGGCTATTATTATATATTATTATATTATTATATATATATATATATATATATATATATATATATATATATATATATATATATATATATATATATATATATATATATATATATATATATATATAGTTATACATATATATACTTATACATATACATATACATATACATATGCTGACTCTCTTTAATACCTTTGGGCCCACTAAGGCAGCAGGGCAAGCAGGCGCCGCCCACCCCAGCCTCCACCCCGTAAGCAGCGCCGCTGATATGCAGGGAGAATATATATATATATATATATATATATATATATATATATATATATATATATATATATAGCAGTATATATATATATGTTAGTATATATATATATATATATATATATATATATATATATATATATATATATATATATAATTTATGCAACTGTTGATTGTGAAGCTAATTTTCGTATACAGCGGTTGGTCTATTTCTCTGTTTTAAAATACAAATATTTGGGTAAATTTAGCAGGAAAAGAATATGCGATCTTCAATATTTTTTTGTTTTTTTCTTCTAAATTTAGCATTTTTTAAATCTATTCACTGAAAATCATTTAAAAATCAATTAACATATATAAATTAAAAATCAAATTAAACAAATTTTTAAGAAAGGTACAAAGGGAAGATAAAGGGAAAGGTCGCACATAATTACTCCCATCGGAATATTATTATTATTCACCTAATTTATTACCAAAAAAAATAATACAAAAAGTAACTGTATCGATCAAATTATCAAATATATATATATTATTACAGCATACAGGTATATTAGCAGTTATATATATATATACATATATATAAGTTATATATATATATATATATATTATTATTACATATATTATTATATATATATATATTATTATATTATATTATTATTACATATTATTACATATATATATATATAGTATAGATATATATATATTATATGAGTATATATATATATATATAGTTATATATTATTATTATTACATGCATATTATATATATTATATATTATTATTATTATTATATATATATATATATTATTATTATTATTATTATATATATATATATAATAACAATAATAATAATAATAATAATAATCAACAACACTCTCTCCCACCCATTTTGTTAAAGCCAGAACTTTAAAATTGTCCACGTGGTTTTGTTCTAATTCCAACTCAAAATGTTCCAAAAAAGCTTTATAAGAGATATTGACCTCCTTCCATTCCAGATGTTTCAAAAACGGAACACCGTTCTTAGGCTTCAGCAAGCTCTATGGATTATTTTAGACTTACTAAATATCGATTATCGAACTAACGAATGGTATTTGCTCATGATTATCGAAATATCGGATGTTATTTTTCATACGATATATCGAAGATTTGATTATATATATATATATATATTATATATATATATATATAGAGTAGCAGCAGTTAAAGAGTATAGTTATGCTATATATATATATATTATATATATATATATATATATATATTATATATATATATATATATATATATATATATATATATATATATATATATTAATTGTGGAGCTAATCGTAGTATGAAAACTTTTTTTTTTTTAACGATTTCCACTCAAATTGCCAATTCTGCCACATAAAAAAATATTTACATTTATTTTTTTTATTTTTTTTAGGTTAGATTTGGTTTTATTATACCCAATATGTCTTCAGGTTATGATAAGTTTTCAAATATGCACACAGTAAATCTGTGTCTACTTAACAAATCTTATTATAACCTTAACGATTTTTCGGACCTAAAACCTTACAAAGCGTTAGATATGGCACTCTGTTTACGCCATCAAGCATGGGGAAGAAAAATATATAAAAAAAACAAACGATTATCGGAAAAAATCGATTTTTCGTCATACTGCGCTTAGATTCACAATTACCATATATATATATATTATTATATATATATATATATATATATATATATATATATATATTAAGTTATATATATATATATATTATTAAGTTACAAGGTTGGCTATGCTATTGCTGGTTGGTTATTATTGTTATACATATAGCGAAAGGTTAAGGTTATATATGTTATATAAGCATATATATATATTATTAAGTTATTACAAGAAGGTTATATATATATATTAAGCATATATTATATACATACATATATATACATATATTTTATATATATATATATATATATATATATATATATATATATATATATATATATATATATATATATATATATATATATATATATATATATATATATATATAATAATAATAATAATAATAATAATAATAATAATAATAATAATAATAATAATAATAATAATAATAATAATAATAATAATAATAATAATAATAATAATAAAGAACAGAACATTGTAGAGTGAAACAATAAAAATTCACTAGAAATCACAATTTCTTGATAAATCCCTTTTCCCATGATTAGGATATACTTATTATAAAAACTTCATCATATATTCTATTATGGAGGCAAGTGGTACCAACCTTATATAGGATCACATTATATTGTACTGATATCACAAAAATGATTGATGAGAAACCACTTTAAAAAATGAGCTTCTGTGAAAACGATAAAAAGAAAGTGCAAATGGAATGAATATCTGTTACTGTTAATTATTGCTTAAGATTCGAAATGTAGATTTATTCGAGAATTGGCAGATTCATGTTGCTGGTTGATTTGTTTTAACATTGAAAACAAGTTCCCAGCAAAAAACTACAAGTTTTCCATCGATTCCCATCTTATATAAGATAGGTATCGATGGGAACCTTCAAGAATATTTTGCTGGGTTAAGAGTTACAGAGTGATCTTTACTGTGACTTGATTTCTAATACCGGTTTCGTTGGGGGAGGTGGAAGGGTTGCCTGTTCTGGGATAACGGTAACTGTATTCTTCAATTTTAACAAGGAGTTGGCGTATCTGCTGCTACCAACATAGGTGTCATTGCCGACACTATAGGAATACTTGTATACAACGGAAGAACGCAGATAAACTAGTGACGGTTCTTATGAGAAAAGAGCGAGACAATGGAGGAATTGAGTTTGAAGATGAAAATTAAATCTAACTGATGATATTGATGCAGTAGTAATTTAGATGTATTCTCATTAGCAGAATGCGATATATATATATATATATATATATATATATATATATATATGCTATATATAACTTTATATATATATATATATATATATATATATATATATATATATGTAGCACTAATATATATGACTATATAACAATATATATGTAGCAGCCAACATAACCAGCAGCAACATGTATGTATAACTTAGCATAGCCATGCTGTATAACAACAATATGTATATATAACCTTAGCCTTAGCAGCCTTAATAATAGTATAATATATATATGTATAATATATATATATATATATACTTTGCTATATATAACTGCTCTTGCTGTATATAACTGTTATAGCGCTATATGTAACAATAGCTGCTATACTTGCTATAACAATAACATATATATGCAATAGCCAACAACAGCATAACCAACAATATATATATATATGTTATATTTATATATATATATATGTATATATATATAACATATATATATATATAATATATATAATATATATAGCCAATATATATGTATGTAATATAGTAACATAATATATATATAACTAATATCTACCTATGCTAATATATGGAAATATATTATAATAGCAATAATAATAATAAATATATATATTAATATGTATATATATATGTATATTATAATATGTATATATATATATATATAACAATAATATATATATGTATATATAACATATATATAATATATTAATAATATATAATAATATATATACATAATAATAATATAACAATATATATATATGTATAACAATATATATATATACTAACATATATGTATATAACCAACCAATAATAGCCAACAATAGCAATAATAACCAACAACAATATATGTTCTTGTTATAATAATATATGTAGCAACCAATAGCAACAACATAATATTAATAATATAATATATGTAATAATATATATATATATATATATATATATATATATATATATGCTGCTATATATATATATATATATATATACTGCTACTGCACTATATATATATATGAGTTTCATGGCGCAGATAAATGTTTTTTTTTTTTTTCATATATTGTTAGTATATGATACTAGCAATTAAGTAAGATGCTGGCTGATGAGAAAGATACAAAATTTGGAAATATTAAAAATTTAATAACAATGTAAGCAAAAACGTTCATTTTGCACGAGAAAGAAAACGGGATTTTAGTGCTAATTCGTGAAAGAATTTAAGTTAACGTAATATATAATGTTTGTGTGCAAAATACGTTCCAAATTGTTTTTTCCCTTTTTTTGTATATAGATTCTCTCTATACATAACAAAACATATCATAACCTGAACTTAGAGGGCAGTAAACTTCGACCTAACCTACATATATATAATTTTCCCTAACAGATTTTCTCTTGTTTTCGGGAAAGATATTAGAGTTATCATTTTTTGCACTACAGAAAATATCCCAAGACGTCACTCTGTCTCGGGCGCTGCCAAACGTATGATGCGTAAGAAAAGTATGATATTATTGAATAATTACTTTTGATTTGTATTTAAAATTTGTTTATTTGATTCTCTTAATCAGCACTCAAATTTATTGTTAGTATCATATAATTACATTTTATGAAAAAAAATTAAAAAAAAACATTTATCTGCGCCATGAAAGCCATAACGGATATATATATATATATATATATATATATATATATATATATATATATATATATATATATATATATATATATATATATATATATATATATATATATATATATATATATATATATATATATATAAATATAACCAAAATATGTATATAGCATATCAATATATATATATATATATATATGTATATGTAATAACTATATATATATATACTATATATATATGCTAGCATAATATATATATATTCTTTATAAAGAACTTTATAAAGATATATATATAGTATATATATATATATGCTGCTATATATATGGTATGTAATTGTATGTATTATTGTATTATTGTTATTATTGTTATTATTATTATTATTATTATTATTATTATTATTATTATTATTATTATTATTACATTATTATTGTTCTTATTTTTGTATTATTATTATTATTTTTATTATTATTATTATTATTATTATTATTATTATTATTATTATTATTATTATTATTATTATTATTATTATTATTATTATTATTATTATTATTATTATTATCCCTACAGTCATAGTGCTATAGTAGTCAGGCTTTAAAAGTCCGCAGAGGAGAGAAGATCACGAAATCGTTTGCCTCGTGTTAAAATTTATAATGGGACACCACGTGGAAAAATTTCAGTCCATTTATAAGCAAGAATTGAGAGAGAGAGAGAGAGAGAGAGAGAGAGAGAGAGAGAGAGAGAGAGAGTTTTATTATTTTATTTTTTAATATATTGATAAAAAGAGGTGCTAAGAGTTAAATACGATAATAATAAGTGCATATATCGATATACTAGGTTAGGCTATCTTTTCCTACCGATACACATTAAAAAGATTTTAAAATATTAAAATTAACCATATATATATATATATATATATATATATATATAATATATATATATAAATTAAGATATATATATATAACTTAATATATATGTACCCTTACTATATATATATATATATATATATATATATGCTCCATAATAACATAATAATATATATATATATATATATATAACCAATATATATCTATATATATTTTTATATATATATATATATATATATATATACAGTGTATATATATATATATATATATATATATATATATATATATATATATACTCTTATGATATATATATATATATATATATACTTCTTTAATAATAACTAATATATATATATATGTTGGAAAGGGAGAGCCAGCTAAATTGGTCTAAGGTAAAAAGCTTCAAAATTTGATACGATAAAATCAGATCGTCAATAGATCTCAGAAAGGATGGGACAACTCAGATTGAGAACATAGGATTAACAACAGGTACAAAAGAAGAGGCCCGTAGAGTTACGGTAAGCAAAGTTAAACTATAAATTATTGTTTATTAGTATGTTAAATAAATTGGTATAAGAATTATTAATGATAAACTTATTGTTTATAGGGACCTAGTATAAGACCTAGTGTGGGACCTGGCTTTGGGACAGACCTGATTATGGGACAGACCTAGTGTGAAACCTGGATATGGGACAAACCTAGTTTGGAACTTGGATATGGGACAAACTTATTCATGGGATAAACCCAGGTTGAGATGGGCAAATCTAGCCTTGCAACACATGTAGTTCGGGATGAACTTGAGTTAGGATGGCAAACCTCTGGACCTCAGACTATTTAAACAGAATACACAGGAGTTATTAACAGGAATTTAACAGTCGGAAGGGTCGGTGAGTAAGCAGAAATCCATAACACGGGTATCCTCTCTCACTTGTGTAAAAAGGCCGAAATGATGCTTAAACTCGGCATAAATAAGGTTCAAGTAACTATCGTCCCAGGTATTGGATAAGGTTTCTAAGGCAGTTTTAATTCGTAAGTACCTAGTTGTTCTTATATGACAAAGTTAACATCATTGCAGGAATAACAGTTAAAGTTAAGCTAATGTTCAGGAATAACAGTTCGTTTAATAAGTAATACGTGTCAAACATTTAATTACCAAGTTTTGTGACTTTTAAAAAAATAAAGAAAAAAAGGTTAACCAGTGTTGGAAAAGGTTGACAGGTTAAATAACTATTTATTTGCTAACTAGCAATTTAGGTGCATAAAGTTTTAATGTTGTTCTTTTTCTCCCAGCAGACTTTATTTAGCAAGGGATTGAAAAAGTAGTGATCAGTGGCACCTCGAAGTAGAACAATCACGTGACTAGGATAAAGGAATACCGATTTTGTCAAAGTTTACCAATTATTATTTAATGAATATTTAGTTTAGGTAGCTAGGGTTGTATTATCAAATAGCGTAGGTTGTACAAATTAGCTAGGAATTTATATAAGAATAAAAACACAGGAATGGAAATTTATTGATTGTGAATTATATTTAGAAAATACGTTCATTTGTTTTCTTAAATCTTTCGGGTAATTTAAATGCATTTGTTTGGATTTTACGAACAGCAGGTAATAAGTTGAGCTGAACAGTATGAAGGCAAAACAGGTTTACCAACCCAAGCAACACAGGTGTACCAACCCAAATGATAAAAGGAAGAATTTATATATTGTCAATTTTTATCATTTCTTTATTATCTTTTATTCTCAGTTGTCTTTGTCTTCTCATTCCCTCATTCTCTATGTAACAGGAAACAGCATATCCAAAGTTTATACAATTCATTTCAGTGGTGGCTTCGTTTGAGTGGATCGAATCTCTTGATTACGCGTAAGAAAAAAAGGAAGAAGAGGATTGTTGGAAGATGGAGACGGGGGCAACTGGAGGGAGTCAGAAATGAAAACAAGGAACAGGATTGAGAGGTACCAGAAATTGGGACATATAATAAGGTAAAGAATGTGAGCCATTGTTATTATTATTTATTATTATTATTATTATTATTATTAGTGTTACGTTTCTTTTTATGTTTATTAGTGTATGTGGGAATACGAATGTCGCGAAAGTATATTGTAAATAGGATTATATGCGTTTATTTAATAATGCCGTTTTAGGTATTATTATGATTATTATTATTATTATTATTATTATTATTATTATTATTATTATTATTATTTTTGATAATGGTTTTGCATTGGTGAAAGCTAAGGGTGAGTTTTTTTTAAATAAAACAAGATGGAGTCTTCCTTCTTTTAAGTTCGGGATTCGAACTTGAGGGATGGAGGAATGTTAGGAAAAGGGAAACCAACTAAAGATTGGTCTAAGGTAAAAAGCTTCAAAATTTGATACGATAAAATCAGATCGTCAATAGATCTCAGAAAGGATGGGACAACTCAGATTGAGAACATAGGATTAACAACAGGTACAAAAGAAGAGGCCCGTAGAGTTACGGTAAGCAAAGTTAAACTATAAATTATTGTTTATTAGTATGTTAAATAAATTGGTATAAGAATTATTAATGATAAACTTATTGTTTATAGGGACCTAGTATAAGACCTAGTGTGGGACCTGGCTTTGGGACGAGCTTAAGTTGGAATGTGAAACCTGGATATGGGACAGACCTAGTGTGAGAACTGATATGGGACAAACTTATTCATGGGATAAACCCAGGTTGAGATGGGCAAATCTAGCCTTGCAACACATGTAGTTCGGGATGAACTTGAGTTAGGATGGCAAACCTCTGGACCTCAGACTATTTAAACAGAATACACAGGAGTTATTAACAGGAATTTAACAGTCGGAAGGGTCGGTGAGTAAGCAGAAATCCATAACACAGGTATTTCCTCTCGCTTTGTGTAAAAAGGCCGAAATGATGCTTGAACTCGGCACAAATAAGGATCAAGTAACTATCGTCCCAGGTATTGGATAAGGTTTCTAAGGCAGTTTTAATTCGTAAGTACCTAGTTGTTCTTATATGACAAAGTTAACATCATTGCAGGAATAACAGTTAAAGTTAAGCTAATGTTCAGGAATAACAGTTCGTTTAATAAGTAATACGTGTCAAACATTTAATTACCAAGTTTTGTGACTTTTAAAAAAATAAAGAAAAAAAGGTTAACCAGTGTTGAAAAAGGTTGACAGGTTAAATAACTATTTATTTGCTAACTAGCAATTTAGGTGCATAAAGTTTTAATGTTGTTCTTTTTCTCCCAGCAGACTTTATTTAGCAAGGGATTGAAAAAGTAGTGATCAGTGGCACCTCGAAGTAGAACAATCACGTGACTAGGATAAAGGAATACCGATTTTGTCAAAGTTTACCAATTATTATTTAATGAATATTTAGTTTAGGTAGCTAGGGTTGTATTATCAAATAGCGTAGGTTGTACAAATTAGCTAGGAATTTATATAAGAATAAAAACACAGGAATGGAAATTTATTGATTGTGAATTATATTTAGAAAATACGTTCATTTGTTTTCTTAAATCTTTCGGGTAATTTAAATGCATTTGTTTGGATTTTACGAACAGCAGGTAATAAGTTGAGCTGAACAGTATGAAGGCAAAACAGGT
>JABUQX010141707.1:0-5000 GCA_015478945.1 Trachelipus rathkii
CACTTCAACCAGGATTCCAACAATGTATTTCTCTTTTTTCGCTAGCTATTGTAGTTTTTGAGAAATGGATTGTGAAGGCACTCTTCTAGAAGGCTGTGGCTTTATACTTATACCATATATATATATAACCTTATATATATATATCTGCTTAACAAACCCTATATATATATATACTCCCACCACTTCTATATAACCTTAACTCTATATAACCTCGTTTGTAGCTGTACTGCGGAGGCTATATATATAGCTATATATATAGCCCAGCCAATAACCAACCAATATATATAGCCTTGTAGTAACAACAGCTCATGCAGCAACCAGCAACCAACCAACCAGCAGCCTTGACAGCAACCTTGGCAGCACTATAACCGCCAACTGCCAGCTATGTATATACCCGAGCGCTGGCGTAATATGTAGCAACTAATAATATGGCAATAGCAGCAACAACCAGCAGCCAGCCAGCGCATATATATGCTCAACTGCTAGCACCAGCAACTTAATATGTATAGCCCAACCTGCGCCATAACCATAGCAATATAACCAGCATAACGCGCCTTGCCTGTATATACGCCTGTATATATGGGCCATATAAATAAACCAGTCACTCTCTTCATTTCTGAGCTCAAACAGAAGATGTTTCTTGGCTCTTTTTATCCCCTATATGTATGGATAAGTATTTCGTCGTCTTTCATCTCCTCTATCAGAAGAATTTAAGTAGTAATCTTTTACGTCTATGATGAAATGTTTTTAATTGCTTAACCTTTTCTCTGACATACAACTGTGACTGAAAGCACGCGACTATTGAAAATTTAATCAATCGTAGACGCTCCGAGGAAAATAGTACCCAACGATCATCGTTCAACGTTTAATCGGTTAACGATAATCGTTGAACGATCGATCATCGCGAGAGTCGCTCCGAGGAAAACGTAGCTTTAGTCATCAATGATCACGAGCTGAACATGACGCGGAATTTTTATGGGTATTGGCTGTTATAATATTCCATTAGCCAACCGCGTGAGCCGACATAAAATGTTTTCGTTAGCTCAAATAGAAGTTACTAAGAACAAAATAAAGTATGTCACTTTTGTTTACATGTGTCACATTGTGAACATGTCAATATATAGTAATAGCCAGCATATAGCCTTGTATATGTATATATGTAACAGCCTTGTAGCCAGCAGCAGCAGGCAGCAACCAACCAGCAGCATAACTAACAGCAACCAGCCAGCCATCATATGTATGTATCATATATATATATATATATACTATATATATATGTACCTATCTTATATATGCTGCTGCTCTCACCATATATATAATGCCTTTTCTGGAGATATTCCTAATTCAGCCTTTCTATTGACATTGTGGACTTTTATTACTGAATCTCACAACATTGGGATAAATAGGACATCTCCAAATTCAGCATTAAACACACAATTCTTAGTCTTATTGAGAAAATTTAGATTGGGACAGGAATACATGCATTAGTTATTTCTTCTATCTATGGACAAAATGTCGAAAGCGTTTGCTCTTAAATATCTATTTCATTTAGAGTTTATTATTGCTTTACGCATTTTAATTATTATTAATTAGGAACACATACATGCAGGGAATGGGAAATTTATCTATTCTCTTTACAGATGTCAATGTCTTCAGTCGCAGTGTGTCTTATAGTCATCCTTTCTCTTGCTGAAATCTTCGAATGTCGAGGCATTGACAATTTGGATCTTGAAGATTTCGGTTCAGCTGGTTTGAAGGCAAAGCGAAGAATTTTTGACTCCAGCTGTAAAGGATCCTATGACAGAGCACTCTTCACTCAATTGGACCGAGTCTGCGATGGCTGCGTCAACCTTTACAGAGATACTCCTCGCGTAGCTAGAGAATGCCGGTAACTGATACTTTATATTTATAGGTTTATATCATGTAATAATAACGTCAGCCATATCTTATAAAAGTACTTTTAATAAACCAAGTTAATACTTACATAGAAAAGCAAACAAACTAACTTGATTTCTATATGGTACATTAAACAGGTTCCGCAGAAGGTTTATGCAACAAATATTCAATTATTTTTCAAGCTACTGATATTTATTATTTAAAGAATTTTCCCTTTTCAGGCGAGGTTTTGATTTTGGATTTCCTATGGGAAAACTTAAAGGAAATTTAAAGCAAACTTGGACCATATAAAATCCCTAATTTTCATCCTATTTACATCAAATAAAAAGCGAGATTTGACCTTTACAAGCTTAATAAACTTTGATGTTGGAAATTTATATTGAGTCTCTATTGCTCTGCCATTTATTTTCATTTGAAGAATAAAGTGGTTGTCGACAAATTTTGAGTGGCGAATCAAAGTAATTTTTCTAAAAGACTTGAAACTTGAAAATAGTTGGTGTGTTTCTTTATATCAACAACTTCGAGGCTGAAGCACCAACTCTTGACGACTTCTAAAAACTCGTGAATTTTCCAACACAATAACGCTTTCATTCTGTTTATCCGCTCAATATCAGCTTTTCAGAACATTATAATAATTAGGGGAGCTTTGTTTTTATTTTGATAATTTGGAAGTAGACCCATCAGTATTATTGAAATTACTTTTTTTTTTAGCAATACTGTGAACAGAGGCAAAATGGTTTGGTATTCATAAGGTCTATTAAAAATGGTCTATTTTATATTTTTCAAGGTTAACATTCTGATGGAGAAATTATTTAAAAAACAAACTCGTATCTATTCAGTTCGCTTTTGATAAATCAAATTCAGCTAAATTCACTTCCCAGCAGTCCAAGCTTAGTGGTTTGAGATGATAACCAATAATCAAAATCTTTACAATGTTTTTTAAATATCTGGACTTAGCTTTGTATAGTTTAAATTTCAAGTCATTTTAGAAAAATCTTGGGAACCTTTTTTGTTCATTGAAAATACAAAGCAAACCAATAGAAACTATGGGGGGGGGGGAATGGTAAAATTCATCATTTTAGAGCTCGATAATGCTGCATCTTGATCTACATTTGATGCAAATAAGATGAAAATTAGAAAAGCACCTTAGATTTAAATCTTAGCAAAACTTTTATTATGTTTGTTAAAACAAAAATAGCTCATAATCGAAACCTCCTCTTCAATCTCCTTATTAACCTTTTTATCTCCCATTTATTCCTCTCCCGTAGACGAAACTGTTTCCAGGATGAAATGTTTCTCATTTGCGTTGAAAGTCTTTACCTGGACGTTGGTGACTATAATGCGAAAGTTAATCGTTTGGCCGGGAATTGAATATAATGTTATTATTCTTTTATACTTATGCTTTGCTCAAATTTCTTTATTATTATTATTATTATTATTATTATTATTATTATTATTATATTATTATTATTATTAATACCTATTCTTTGCTCAAATTTCTTTATTATTATTATTATTATTATTATTATTATTATTATTATTATTATTATTATTATTATTATTATTATTATTATTATTATTATTATTATTATTATTATTATTACTATTATTTAAACCAGGGGTTCTCAAACATTTTAACGTTAATTAAGTACTCAAAGAGTTATCAGATCATCGTCCCGTAATCTTTAAACATGATATGAATACAGAATATAGAATGACACCGCAATAAATATTAAGTAGCTCAAATTGTATTGACTATATTCAGTAGTTAATCCTTAACATCACAAGCAACAAACTAAGTACAATAGTTGTACACATGCAGGAGTTAAACTTTGATTGCTTTATTACCAACCAGCAATAAATTTAAATGTGAAAATGTGAAGGGTATGATTGTTTTGTGGAAGCTAATTCAATTTTAGGATTAGTATTAGAAAGACATACCGTACTTGACGATAATGCTCGGCATTAACTCGTAATAGATATTTATAGTTTACAGGTTTAACTATGTTGAAAAGATTTGATCACACAGATATACACTAGGGAACATCAGCAGAAAGTTCAGAACATCTTCACTTACAGCGGGGTAAACCTCATTAGTTTTATGCCAGAACTTGGTCAAGAAAAATATTTCAAATGCATTTTTTTTGCAACTGAGACATTCACCAATTCTAGTAATTCTTCCTTCATGACTTGTGGGAGAAGGTGCTCATTAACAATTACATTGGTTTCTAACCAATTCTGATTTCAACTCTTAAAGTTCGAAAATTAAGACTGCAACTCTATCCTCGGAGAAGCCAGGTGCATTTGCACAAGCTGCACCAACTTTAAGTTTTTCACTGTCCTTGTTTTTATCAATTGCTCAAAAAAGTGTTAAAACTTGCTAATATTTCCATCTTTGATCTTCTCTTACTAAAACCCCCGCATCATTGTGAATGGCCATAATTTGCCAATGAAATCAATCACAGTCATAAAAGGCCTTTGTAGTCGTTAGCTAGTTTAGACGTTAAGAATGTGTCGTTCAGGTAGACAGGCTTTTAAATTCCATAACTGTCTGATAATTTCTTCGTGAACACAACGACTTTGTCTTGTGTTCAAGTTTGAAGAGTTCCAAGAACTCCTCTTTTAGTGAATCCACCTTAAAATCACGTTTTCTCTAGCGAACCATGGTGTGGAAGAGTATCACTTCTTCATGGCTTCAAAACTGTTAAATTAATTTTTTAAAAAGTTGCTTATTTGGAACATTTTTTGACTTGGTAGTATTTACCATGTGCACAAATCATCAAATACTAATTTTAAATCGAAAGGGAGAGTTTTAGATATTAAAGAATATATATGAAACACACATTAAAAATTGATCGATGACAAAGCATTGCTGGTGTTGATTCAATTATACAAGCACATACAGCATTCCAAAAAAACATTTTCAGTTTCAAAATATTTCCGCCTCTTGTTGGCAACGTGGGGATATATATATATATATATATATATATATATATATATATATATATATATATATATATATATATATAACTATATATAACATATGCCGCCTTATAGCAACCTAATTATTTAATTCAACTTAATATAATATATATATATTTGCT
>JABUQX010141707.1:15000-17500 GCA_015478945.1 Trachelipus rathkii
GGAACTTTGGGTTATTCCCAGGGATCTTACTCCAAAGCAAATTTTGAAGGGAAATTTAAACAAGAGAATATAAATTTCCCGTTTAATAATTTTGGATTTATACCTATATAAAAAAAAAAACAACGTTTAAATGTATTTTGAACTTCACCATAGTCAAATATATATATTTATATTTATATATATATACTTATATATATATGCTATATATATATATATATAACACCATATATATATATATATATATATATATATATATAACATATATATATATATATAACAACATATATATATATATATATATATATAGAGGACCTGTTCTGTTTCACGACTCCGTCAGTTTTGAATTTTTTTGTTTTTTTTTAATATATTTCTGTTATATAATAATCAATTTAAGTGGTAACGGACATGATTCAAAAATATATAGGACCTTTTACGTTTTACAACTCCATCAGTTTTAATTTTTTTTTTTTTTTTTTTTTTTTTTTTAAAGGAAACCCAAGGGTAAATCGCAAAGATGGCAAGAGTCAGGGTCTCTCTCGGCCTTCCGGGAACTACGGGGTAGGACTTTTCCCCCCCTCCGGGGAGGTCTCCGGAACCCCGCTCTTTGGTATTTGGGTGTCGCGGGGTTCTCCGCCTCCCCCTACGGGGTATCAGGCGCAATCCCTCTGTCCCCCAAATCGGCTCAACCCTAATTTTTTTTTTTTTTGCCGTTTTTATTTAATTTTTTTATTTTCATAATAAGCCTTATACACTGATTCCAAATATGTAATTGGTTTTTCTGTAAGTGTCGTACTTTTTGAGATATTTAATTTATGAAAAAAAAATTTTTTTATTTATTTTTTTTTACATTTCTGTAATACGCTTTATACGCTGATTCCAAATATGAAATTGGTTTTTCTGTAAGTGTCGTACTTTTCGAGATATTTCATTTTTAAAACAATATTTAACAAAAAATGAGATTTTTAAAAATTATTTAAAAATACTTCGAACTTTTGAATCATGTCCGTTACCACTGAAATTCATTGTTGGTATCATATAGTAGCAATATATTAAAAAAAAAAAAAAAAAAAATTAAAACTGACGGAGTCATAAAACAGAATAGGACCTATATGGACATATATATATATATATATATATATATATATATATATATATATATATATATATATATATATATATATATATATATATATATATAAATATATAAATAATATATATATATATATATATATATATATATATATATATATATATATATATATATATATATATATATATATATATATATATATATATATATATATATATATATATAAAAAATATATAATATATATATATAAATATATATTTCAAAAACTACTAAATAGCAGCAGGAAAAGGAATACATTGTTGAAATAAATAAATAAATAAATAAATAAAAAAATAAAAAAAATCATATCTCAAAAACTACAATAGCTACAAGGAAAAGGAATACATTTTTGGAATCCTTGTAAAATTTTGGTTAGGAAAATGTAAAAAAAAAAATAAAAATAAAAAATTGGCGGGGGGACATAGTATAAATATATATATATATATTATTTGTAAAGGTATTACACGGCAATGTAGGGGGCTCGAGCAGACGGGGAACACAGGGGGGGACGTTTTCCATACCCCGTAGGGGAGGGCGCGGAGGAACCCCGCGACATAAATACCAAGAGCTGGGGTTCGAGAACCCTCCCCGGAGGGGAAATAGTCCAACCCCGTAGTTCCCCGGAAGGCCGAGAGACCCCGACTCCTGCCATCGGTGCGGTATACCCTTGGGGTATTCTTTAGTTAAAAAAACAAAAACAAAATTTACTAGAAAGTCTATTTATTTTAACGAGTAACGTATGAAAATTCTATAAATAGGCTTTCTACTCATATTACTATAATTATTAACAATAATTGTTTTTTTTTTTTTTTTGACATTTTTTTTACCAGGATTCCAAAAATGTATTCCTTTTCCCTGTAGCTATTGTAGTTTTTGAGATATGATTTTTTTTATTTATTTATTTATTTATTTATTTTTACGATTTCCGCACTAAAACAATATATTTGACATATCTCACATAACTCATGTTTTATTATATTGCATTCTTGGAGAAAATCTAATAAAACAGATTCGTTTCCTGTTATTTTAAAAATATCGTCAGGTTTCATCTACGAGTTAAGCTACGCCACGGTATGGCTAGGCTAACACTAGCCTAACTAGCTAAAAATTAAAACAATATAATGTACTTGTGAATATATAACATTTCATAGAAATATATCAGTGTACTATAATGAACGACAATTACTGATGATCGACTTCTACCTGCTGTTAAATATTAATTGTTACTAAGTACTTAATATACCTTATTAATATATAATTTCTGATTATAATCTCTAGCTACTAAAGTTTGTTAAACTTTCTTTATTTAAAAATACTTTTTAAACATAATCTTTGTATGGTAAAAGTTTATTAAAACTTTCCTTATTTACT
>JABUQX010141707.1:22500-31633 GCA_015478945.1 Trachelipus rathkii
CAGTAAATCAGTAAATCAGTAAATCAAACGGCCCTTCCCACCACCCTCCTACCCATCCATGATCTATTGATCTATTTTATTTTATGTTTCATTTTACATTTATTCTTTATGTTTAATTTTTGTTTTCATTTTAAATTTTTATTTTATTTTCAAATTTTTATTATTTTTATTTATTTTTAATTTATTTTTTGTTTATTTGTTTAAAACATTTTGTTTTTACTAAAAATTTTATTCTTTTTATGTTTATAACGTAAAAATGTATGTTTTACATACCCTAAAGCAGTAAATCAGTAAATCAAACTACCCACCCCTACCCCTCCCACCCTACCATGATCTATTGATCTATTGATCTATTGATCTATTGATTCAATTCATTACATTCTTACGTCTTTACTATACAAGGGCTTAAGCTTAAGGTTAGTAAAAAACAACTTTTTCATTTTAAAGCATTTATAACACAGCTAAAACCTACACAGTCATCGACAGACAAATTTTTACTATTAAATATATTTACAAGTTCATTATATATAACATTATTCCTTACATGTACATTGCCTTTATGATGATTTCAAATTTAAACATTCTAAGTCTTTACAGATAGGCCTATCATTTATGTCGTTGTTCCTCAGATAGTTTCTTAACTCGGTGATGCCATCCTCTAAGACATATGTGAAAAGTTCGCGTGCAGATATCGCAGTATGTTCACAGTTTGGATTATCTGCGTAAATAGATCTATACCAATGCTCTCTAAACATGCAAATAAATTTTTGCACATCTATAGATTTTAAGAAGTTTTCAATGATAGTTTCAGTATCATCAGTTAGATTTTTCTTAAACGCATAATATTCCTGGTATAACATATAATGAGCCACAGTTACGTAATTACCCAGTATTTCAGTCTTCTTCATTTGCATTAATACCCTCTTGCGAACCTCAGACATATATTTCAGCCGTTGTATACCATTAATACAGATTCTATGAGTAGTAGGTTCAAATGTACATGATTCATTACACGTCTTCCATATTGTGTGTAATTACATACTTAGAAAAGGCGAGAGTAAGTTGTCTACCATCATGACCCTCTCTTAGGCTAATAACAATCTTCGGGGAGTCTAAAAATTCGATAGACTTAGAGTACTCCTTGATCCATTCTTCAACGTGGTGACATATACTGAGTAGTTCATCCGCACTCATAAAAATACGTTTGTTACTAGAGCATACAGGTTGATTAATACACGTAAAAAATTCAAACCCATTGGGTCTTCTTTTATATAAGAATGAAACACCGCAGCCAGGGATCTTGACTGTCCATTGTACAATATCTTCTATAGAGGTATATCTGTTAGGCCTAAGCATGTTGTACACAACGAAATACACTTAGTGAAAAGAGAGCACGTTTTAAGACAAATCACGAAACGTCTTCACTGTTTAATAGCTAAAACGCACATGGCTGTAAAAAATGAGTCTAGATCGTAAGCACGAATAAACTGCTAACGTTACCAAATTTCCATACTTAACAACAGTAAGTAGCTAACTTTACATACAAAGAGTAACCTATTCACACTTTTTCAAGCATATCTCTATCATATCAATGTTAATTTTACATTAACATAGTAATATTTAACAAAAATTATCATAACCTAACCCATCTAACTACTGAATGAAGAATAAATGCTACACACACACACACACACACACACACACACACACACACACACACACACACACACACACACACACACACAATCATTGTTACACTTCAACAAATATTTTACGAAGTGACTTTTAAAATCTGATGACTTTTAAGTATTATAAAACATTACGCAATAGTAACACCTAACACTTTCAGAAGATAACCTGAAATATTTTTAGGCTTATCCCTTTTTAGGCTCCGCCCCCTTTTCAGAAAATATCAACACGAAACATGAAAATGATTTTATGCTATTTTATAAGTTTCATTTTACATTTATACTTTGTGTTTATTTATTTTTAATTTTTATTTATTTTTAATTTTTATTTTAATTTTTATTTTAAAACTTTTATTTTAAAACTTTTATTTTTTAATTTTACTTATTTAAATTTATTTTTCAAACTTTATTTTTGTTTCATTTTACATTTATACTTTGTGCTTAACTTTTTTATTTTTAATTTCATTTTACATTTATTCTTTGTGTTTATTTTTTTCAATATATTTTCAAATTTTATTATTTTATTTATTTTTATTTATTTTTGTTTTATTTGCTTTAAACATTTTGTTTTTACTAAAATTTTTATGCTTTCCATGTTTATAACGTAAAAAATTTGCGTTTTTACATACCCTAAAGCAGTAAATCAGTAAATCAGTAAATCAAACCCCCCCACCCTCCCCAACCACCCATGATCTATTGATCTATTGATCTATTGATCTATTGATTCAAGTCATATTTCGAGTATCATTTTGGATAAACATAACATAAAAATAAGTTCTTTATATACTAACCAACGAATATATGCTAACGTAACCACGAATAAACTGCTAACGTTAGCAAATTTCCATACTTAACAACAGTAAGTAGCTAACTTTACATACAAAGAGTAACCTATTCACACTTTTTCAAGCATATCTCTAACATATCAATGTTAATTTTACATTAACATAGTAGTATTTAACAAAAATATATCATAACCTAACCCATCTAACTACTGAATGAAGAATAAATACTACACACAAACACACACACAGACACACACACTAACCAACGAATATATGCTAACGTAAGAAAGTTTTCACATTAATAAAGCTAACATAGCATTACCTGAACTAAGAATATAATGTATAACGACAAACCTAACACACCTTACGCACGAATAAACTGTTAACATTAACAAAGTTCCGAACTTAACAACAGTAAAGTAACTAACATAGCATACAAAAACGTAACCTATTCATACTTCGTCAAGCATATCTCTAACATATCAATGTTAATTTTACATTAACATGGTAATATTTAACAAAAATTTATCATAACCTTCTCTGAGTATCATACAGACCAACGAACATATGCTAACGTAACAAAGTTTTTTACATTACCATAATAATATTTAACAAAAATTTATCATAACCTTACCTAACTATCAAAATTCCCAACGAATAATTGCAAACATCCAAAGATTTATCCAAACATAACATAAATATAAGTTCTTTGAATAAAATATCGAGTAAAGCGTAACAGTTTACTGATCCTAAAGCCGTAAATCAGTAAATCTATAAATCAAACCACCAGCCCCACCCTCCTCTCCACTCCCACCCTTCCATGATCTATCAATCTATTGATCTATTGATTCAGGTCACATTTCGAGTTTCATTTTGGATTGTATACTAACCAACGAATATATGCTAACGTTACAAAGTTTTCATATTAATAAAGCTAACATAGCATAACCTGAACTAAGAATATAATGTTCAACGACAAATTAACATTGATGTGTTAGAGATATGCTTCAAAAAAGTGTGAAAAGGATACGTTTTGTACTCTGAGTTAGTTACTTTACTGTTATTAAGCATGGAACTTTGTTAATGTTAGTAGTTTATTCATATGTAAGGTGTGTTAACACCTTACACACGAATAAACTTCTAACATTAACAAAGTTTCATGTTTAATAACAGTAAAGTAACTAACTCAGCGTACAAAACTTATCTATTCACACTGGCTATCTCAACATATCAATGTTAATTTTACATTGACATGGTAATATTCAACAAAAATTTACCATAACCCTGTCTAATTACCATACAGACCAACGAATATATGCTAACGTAACAAAGTTTTTACATTAACATAGTAATATTTAACAAAAATTCATCTTAACCTTACCTAACTATCATAATCCCCAACGAATAATTGCAAACATAACAAAGTTTTATCCAAACATAACATAAAAATAACAAAGTTTTATCCAAACATAACAAAAATAAGTTCTTTGAATAAAATATCATAGTAAAGTGTAATAATTTACTGATTTTAAAGCAGTAAATCAATAAATCAGTAAATCAAACCACCCGCTCCTCCACTCCCCTCCCCACCCACCCTTCCATGATCTAACGATATATTGATCTATTGTTTCAAATCATATTTTGAGTATCATTTTGGGTAAACATAACATTAAAATAAGGTCTTTATCATACTAAGCAACGAATATATGCTAAGGTAACAAAGTTTTCACATCAATAAAGCTAACATAACCTGAACTAAGAATATAATGTACAACGACAAACCTAACATACCTCACGTATGAATAATCTGCTAACATTCACAAAGTTCCCTACTTATCAAAGGTAAAGTAGCTAACAAGACATACAAAACTCAATGTATCCCCACTTTTCCAACATATCTGCAACAGCTAAAGCAGTATTATCTAACAAAATGCTTTAACAAAGTGACCAATCAATCAAAGATACCAGCATCTTTAACTATGAATTGACATTACCTTCATTAAAGTTGTTCACTCATTTCAAATAAAACATTTTTGAACTGAATAAACGTAGACATTAACACAAAATTCTCAGGCAAACCTAACATTACTCAACTTTACCTATGCCCACGTTTCTAACACATCATCACCAGTTAACACAGTAATATCTTACGAAACTTATCATTTCTCTAACAAATCAGTTTTAATTTCACATTTAACAAAACGTAGCAGAAATTAAACATATCTAACATATCTAACACTTACAATGGGCGAAAACCTACAATAAATACTAACATTTGGACCTACGAATAAGACATTAACATTCGGACCTATGAATAAGTTCTCAACCTATCCCTCATTACACAGCAAAACTCAACCTATACCTGCTTTTCAATCATATCATCAGCAGATAAAGCAGTATTATCTAACAAAATTCCTTAACAAAGTGTCCAAACTATCAAAGATACCATCATCTTGAACTATGAATTGATACTACACTCATCAAAGTGAGTGTAAGCTTTCAATTATTATTATTATTATTTATTATTATTATTATGTGTGTGTGTGTGTGTGTATTAATATTATTATTATTATTATTATTATTATTATTATTATTATTATTATTATTATTATTATTATTATTATTATTATTATTTATTATTATTATAATTATTATTATTATTATTATTATTATTATTATTATTATTATTATTATTATTATTATTATTATTATTATTATTATTATTATTATTATTATTATTATTATTATTATTATTATTATTATTATTATTATTGGTCAGCCTCCCTTGTTATTATTATTATTATTATTATCATTATTATTATCATTATTATTATTATTATTATTATTATTATTGTGTGTGTGTGTGTGTGTGTGTGTGTGTGTATTATTATTATTATTATTATTATTATTATTATTATTATTTTTATTATTATTATTATTATTATTGTCTGTGTGTGTGTGTGTGTATTATTATTATTATTATTATTATTATTATTATTATTATTATTATTATTATTATTATTATTATTATTATTATTATTATTATTATTATTATTATTATTATTATTATTATTATTATTATTAGTAGTAGTAGTAGTAGTAGTAGTAGTAGTAGTAGTAGTAGTAGTAGTAGTAGTAGTATTAGTATTAATAATCATAACAAAGTTTTAATATCCGTAAAGCTAACATAATATCACCTAAAATAAGAACATAACATACCTTACGTACGAATAAACAGTCAACGTTAACAAAGTACACTGTTTAATATCAGTAAAGTAACTATCACAGCATCACAAAGCGTAACCTACTCCCTTACACCCTACAAAGAAACTAACTATCATACTTATCAAGGTTTGATGATATATGACACAGGTGTTCAGTTAGGCTTACACTTTAGGCTTATCATTAGGGATGCTTTCATGTTTATACAAAAGCTTTCACGAATGCGCTCACTCATCAACATAATCTCAATCTTTACTATACATAACCGAACAATTTTCAACGACGAGCCCACTACTTGGAGATCACCCACAGAGAGATGCATGAAGACCCATCTCGGGGTACCCCGAAGGGGGTGTAAGCGGTTACATAAGGGCACAGCCCTTTGGGTTGTTCCGAAAGGAACGGATGATGCGAAGTGTAGTAGGAAAGTTGTGAATGGCAGGAAGGTGGCTGGTGCAATTAAATCGTTAGTGAATGTAAAAGGACTAAGTCTGGAGTGCGCTAGGGTCTTGCATGAAGGTATGTTGTTACCTGTGTTATTGTATAGTAGTGAGACTATGGTCTGGAATAAGAAGTATAGATCTAAAGTTCAATGTGTTCAGATGGACAATCTTAGGGGCATGCTAGGTGTGAGAAGAATTGATAAAATGAGGAATGAACGTATTAGAGAGTTGTGTGGTGTGAAGAAAGGGGTAAACGAGAGAATAAATGAAAGTATGTTGAGATGGTTTGGTCATGTGGAAAGGATGAATGATAGTCGGTTGGTTAAGCGGATGTATAGTGGTGAGTGTGTTGGGAACCGACCGGCTGGAGACCGAAGAAAAAGTGGATTGAGTCAGTAAAGGAATGTCTGCAGGAGAGAAATGTGAGTTTGGCAGAGTCGAGAAGAAAGGTGCATGATAGGAGTGAATGGCGGGGTTTTGTGAAGGGGTATGGTTGTGGCCCACATGGGCCAGGGGATGAACCCTACACTTGACGATATACCATAGTGAGGATCCGTCGCGGTCCCGTGAAGCTCTAGGGTGGATTTCTGACTGCGACGAGTTCTTACTAATTAATGGTAAGGCTGGGCTTTCTTTTCGACTTTTGTCATATTCTTCTACTACTTTTCTTTTCCGATGCTTGTCACGGACCTTACTCCCAGTCTTGGAAATAAAAAGGAAGATGAAGAAAGAAAGAAATAAGAATATATATATATATATATATATATATATATATATATATATATATATATATATATATATATATATATATATATATATATATATATATATATATATATATATATATATATATATATATATATATATATATATATATATATATATATATATATATATATATATATATACATATATACATATATATATATATATATATATATATATATATATATATATATATATATATATATATATATATGTATATATATGTAATATATATATATAATAGATATATATATATATATATATATATATATATATATATATATAAGATAATATTAAAGCTCTTATTCAGAAAAAAATCGAAAGCATAGACAAACAACTGGACACTCAAAATAAGAAAAATGTGAAGGAAAATAGAGAAAAACTTGTACCAATAATTGAAACTATACGTTTATGTGGCCAGCAAGGTCTTGCATTAAAGGGCTCAAGTGACTCTGGACGTATTGAATTATCAACTCCAGCTAAAAATGAGGGAAATTTTAGAAGCCTTCTTAGGTTTTCGAGCAAATGGAGGTGACGTTTTGAAGAACCACTTACTTCTATCGTCCAAAAAATTCAATGTATACGAATCCGATAATAAAGAATGAAATCATACAGTCATTTAGTCACCTTATACAAAGGAAAATAGTGGAAGAAGTTAATAAAAACAATTTTTTCAGCATTATCTAATGAAATAACGGATATTTCCAAAACAGAACAGTTTTCACTTTGTGTAAGGTACGCGATTGGTGGTGATGGAGGTGATACTCCTTTTACTTTAAGAGAGGATTTTTTATAATTTGTTCCGGTTTATGATATCTCGGGGGAAAGCATTGGCAAATGTAATTTTGGAGAGACTCGGCTATTTTGGTTTAAAACTCAAAAATTTAAGAGGCCAAGGATATGATGGAGCCTCTTCCATGAGGTGAATTCGAGGAGTGTAATCTGTTATTCGGAATGAGTATCCTAAAGCTCTATACACACATTGCGTAGCACATTGTTTAAATCTGTCTCTCAGACTCTTCTAAAATTCAGGCAATTTAAAACGTCTTAGGATTCATCTCTTTTTTCGATTGAGTCCGAAGTGCACAAAACTTCTGGAAGATAAAATAAAAGAGTTTTCTAGTAACCAAAATAACAAGAGGATCAAAAAGATGTTCGAGACCAGATGGTGTGAACGGCATGAAGCGGTTTTCCTTTTTAAAGAGTCTTGAGCCAATACTTGCGTTATTGGAAGAAATAAAAAGAATGGCCTGGTGAATTATCACAAAAAGCTATACTTCGTTGTTAAATTCAACCAGTAATTTAATTTTATAATAACATTATACGTTTTGATATTTCTTGGAATAACCTACACCTTGTCAAAACAGTTACAGAGTGTCCATTTGGGGACATTTTCGGTCACAATAAACTTAGTGAAGACATTATTCAACTTCTCGAAAAAGATGAACAAAAAAATGCAAGACACAGAGCTGAAGCCTTATTCACATTAAGTATGTGACAACAAGGTATTGAAATAACATTCCCAAAGAACTACAGTTCGAAATATCGTTGTAGTAATGCCTACATCAGATCCCGAATAATATTACCGCATCTCAGTTTTATTCCGTTTATTGATGATCAGATTTTTTCGTTGACTGATCAATTTCTCTCATGAAACAACTATCATTTCACTTCAGTATATTTTACACAGAAGGTACAATGTCCCTTATAAGCATATTGAAAAAGCATCCTCTTTTATAAAGACAACCTTCCAGACCCTCACGAGGATACACTAAAAGGAGTGGTGTCTCTGGCGCAAATAGCTGCTAGAATGGCCAGATCTTGCGATCGGTGCTTTGGCTAAGTGAGACAAGAGGAAGGTTTCAAACATTGCTACTCTGAATATCTTGGCTGTGTTCTTGGTATTCCTGCACAACAGTGAAAGAACCTTTTCAAACATTAACGTCTGAGAAAACATATTTACGAAATAGTGTTGGGAGGATCACATTACAGTCTTGCTTGCTGTGAATTCATCGAGGATCTGGCACCAGAGAGAGTCAGCAATGAAAATATTTTGAATCACCTCAGAGTCAAAAAGCAAGGAAACTGAAATTGACCTCATAAAACGATGGTAAGTTTCTTATGAGGAAAATTATATATAAATATAACATATATATACATATATATATATATATATATATATATATATATATATATATATATATACCTCTCTCTCTCTATATATATATAT
>JABUQX010141708.1:0-15000 GCA_015478945.1 Trachelipus rathkii
GTTTCAGGTACGTGATCACCTTTTTTAGCTACAAAGATGCAACTATCGGTGTCGCAATACAATACCCTTTGACCCAGTTTTTCCATGAGTTTGTACAATTTGACTCTTGCATGAACAGTAGTGAACGCTGCGATGGCAAGATTTGTTGACCTTGAAGTGTTATAAGCATAAGCAGTGTAGCGTACAGAAACTATATGTTTTTGTCCAGCTACCACTACATTTACGATTTCCAAATCGGCCTGTTTTGCCAATGCCCAGACTTCGGCGTCACTATGACATATGATGTCTTCTGTAGCAGGTGCGCGTTCCGCCATTTTTCCCCAAAGAGAATTAAGACATAACTTTGCAATGAAACGGAGACCTGGATTGCTCTTGATTTTAGCCTTATCTAGTTTAACACCTTCAATTTTTTCAAAAGCCTCAATGAAAATGTCAAGTTCAGGATCTGCGAGACCGGTGATACCTTCAGGGTACCCTGAAGCCTCAGTTTTCCATTTCAGGAATGCTTTCACGTAGTCTGTGAACAAGCCAACCATAGGTTTGAATTTCCAAATTTCGTAGATCTTGGTAATCTTGTATCCTTTTTCAACAGCCAATTTCAGTTCGGGTGTTGTGTAAACACCCTTAATCTCGCGTTGACTTTCTGTGTGAGTGCACAAACCTTCGTATCCTTCTTTTGCGCATGTTCGACATAGAGTAAATATTAATCTTTCTTTATATCTCCCTGGTAAAACAGGAATGTATAAGTTTTGAGGAGGTAAAACGCTAACGTAAGCTACCCCGAAATATTTCTCATGCATATTGGCTATGTATTCAGGAATGCTAGGGATATCACTTCCTACAAGTTTCGTAGGGATACCTGTAGGGAACTCTTGAGATTTTTGAACCCAGGGGTACAACGATGTGAAATCTAAGTAATAAATTTTGGTATCACCGTCTGTGGGAGGGAAGTAATACACAAAAGGCTCTGTACGACCTCCATACAGAGCATCACCAATAATAAGTCTATGATTTGCGACATCGTTACCTATTCTATTGACATAGGGTTTCAGAAGTTCCTCTTCTTCTTCTTCTTCAGGGTCAGCGTGAAGTATTCTCACCGTGCACTCCTCTTTCATTTTTTTCCATTCGCATTCCCATACCCTCACAACTTCAAACCCCTCTCTTCTGTATGATTCTTCTTGTAGCATAGTCATTCTATACCTGTCCAGACTGGAGACACCTCTATGTTCAAGCTTGCCATCCGCACAACTCTGATGCCCATGCCAAATACATCCATGGAACAAGTACACTATGCGTTTCTTTTCCACTGGTCTAGCACCGGGTGCAGATGCAGCCTCATCCATTTCCATCCACCTCTGCTCATTCCGAGGTTTCAACTGGTTGTCTACTTGAAGCTGTCTGAGGGTAACAAAAGCATCTCCATCAATAGGTGTATAATCAACAACAGGGACCTCTGTGTAACCATCAGGATGTACGTGTTTATTCTTAAGCTTAAACACACGCTCACCACCATTCCGCGCATGGGTTATCCTTTGACCAGTATACTTCTCCATGAACGCTATCCACCGAATACCTTCATACGAATAACATTTCTCTCCGTCTCGGCTGATATGAGCAACAGTATTAGATTTCATATAATGGGTTTTAAAAACTCTAAAACAAAGTGAAGCAATTGTACAGCATTCTGTTAAACAATCTATTTGGAACATATCAATGAATATCTTTCGGAATTTTTCAAAACTTCGACGTAAAATGTCAACATCCTGCACACAATATTTACAGAGATTGCATTCTGATTTGACTCCATCAAGCCACTCTTTATTTTTGAATGAGCTATACCATTCAGTAGAGTCTGTTTCTCGGACTCTTCCATTCGCTCAATTTCAAATAACCCTTTAGCAGGTATTCGGCCAACATAATTTACATTATCTAGGGTAAGAAATCTGTATGGGAAGAATCCTTTAGCTACATCACCATCAAGCCCCATACATTTTGGTAGTTTCTTCAAAGCACAGGGCATGTATAAGAGGGTATCTTTAAATGTAATATTATGTTGAGCTGTCATAGTGATGATCTTTGTGCCTCGTTTTACAGGGTTACTAGAAATAACACTAGCACCGGGTCTTGCTAATAATTTACTGAACACAAATTGTGTGTCAAACTTACCTCCATTATGAGCTGCTACTATGATTTCATCTTTCTTATGTTTTGCCGAAAAACTGAATAAATAATTTATAAATTTATCAACTGGACACTTTTCAGAATCATTTTCAGCATTCAAATCCAAATGGAAGATTTCCTGACGTTTAGTCCCACATGTCTCACACTGTTCATTCCTTAATTCTTTTCCGCTGCATCTATAACATACTAACATGCTCACAAGCAAGTATGGTACCATATCAACAACTGATTTTCCGTCTCCTTTATCCTGCTCGTTGTGGTTATACGTTTCCACATCGTAATAAAATGTATAAACATTTTTATTTTCCTGCCATTTCTCTTCTTTCTTTTTCAAGGTTTTCATGAAACATTTATGAACTCCTTTATTAGGATTATACTTCACATCGCAAACTCTGCAATGTATATTCACACAGTCATGGCGGATCTGTCCTTGATTATCACACATCTTCATTGTATCACACAGCTTACAAATTTTTATTTTCTTACATACGAGTTTGTTATTTTTTCTATGGTTCTTAAAGCAATCTTCGTTATAAAAATTACGGTTACATTCAGCGCAATACTTTAAGGGAATATTATTATCTTCAGCCCTTCCTCCACATTCATAGGTGAGACACTGTTTACATTTATAATATTCACATTCTTGATGTAGATGTAAAACCATATTTGTCACAAAGCTGTAACATTGTCTGCAAAATATTTGACCCGTCATATTATCAGGATTCACACTACCTATTGTTAATTTGATTTTATCGTTCGGAAGAGGGTAATAATAATGAGTGTTGACAGCATCATATCCAATTACATACAAATCTTTATCTCTGTCATTTTCTCTAGGTTTATAAACTACATGCAACTTTTCATCTTTATCGTTTCTGTAGACAAATATTCTGCAATTTAAGACCCGTTCTATTATAGCAAATTTATCAACCGTCAAAGGGTCTGCATATTTTAAACCGCACCAATCGGCTATATCCTTCCCTAATTTTACTATAGTACCAGGGTCAACACTCTTTATCTTTTTTTTATGGGTAACAACTTTTACACAGGCAGCTATAGCTTTAAATCCACACCCAACTGCATCAATCCTCCTGTCATACCTACTTGCTAATAAATGACTTGTGATCAGCTCAGGATGGATAAATTTAATTTGACCAGGTATTAGGGGCCCATTTCCTTCAGGGTTATGCAATACCTGAACTTCAACGATGAAATCGCTGAACGTAGCTTTATCTCCTGATTGAAAGGCCTGTTCTAGTCGGGTGCACAAAGTTGACACCAAATCATCATTATCTTTTACATCTTTATGGGCAAGGTTGACGTGGAATTCGTTACGTGCACCATCATTGAAAGTAAACCAAAATCTTGCTTTGTATTCTCCATAGTTCACCTCCTTTTTTAGATGTTCAACAATAGCTCGAATGACCCTTCTGAAAGCATCCTCAATATCGAGACCTTGTCTGAACACATTTTCTTCATTCACCCTTATTCTGTACCGATGAGTATCAATGACCCCTGAATTTCTAGAGACAGCGGACGTTGTAATTTCAAGTAATTCAGCTGTAAAATCTTCTTCATCACCATCAACATCATCATCATCACGTTTTTTCTTTTGTTATTCTTCTGTAAAAAGAGAATCAATCATAAATATACTAGTAATAACATAAGATCTACCTAACTTAACTGATTCTATCATTTTCTTATTGTTTTAAATAATTACAGTTACAAGATTTCACTTAGTTTCTTACTTTAATTAATATTTCATTCAAACAATATATATTTTATAAGAATTTTGCAAATTACACTTACCCCATCAACTGGACCATCATAAGGATCAACATCCATAGGTGCATCTCTGTGATCGTTCACTCCACTGGGACCTGCACCGGCATCGTTGACCCTTGTAACTCTTTTCTTAGCATCACGATTTTGAAGACCACGTTTAGCACGAACAATTTTACGCTCTTCACGGGGTGGCTCATCATTACCGGATTCACCATTATTATCAGATGAAGGATCGTTGTTGTTGTTGTTATTGTTGTTGTTGTTGGTGTTGTTGTTGTTGTTGTTGTTGTTGAACCCTCCTCCTCCTCCTCCACCCCTGTTAAATCCACTAGCTTCGGTAATGTAGCAGAAAGGTCGAAACTGTAATAATAATAATAATAATAATAATAATAATAATAATAATAATAATAATAATAATAATAATAATAATAATAATAATAATAATAATAATAATAATAATAAAATAATAATAATAAAATAATAATAATAAAACTTTCAGAAAAAATAAATTATTAAAAAGTTTTCAGAAAAAACTTACAACAAAAATTATTAAAAAATTTTCAAAAATAAATAAAACACTTTCAGAAAAAAAACTTACAACCAAAATAAATTATTAAAAAGTTTAAAAAAAATAAATAAATAAAAAGTTTTCAAAATAAATATAACACAGAAAAATTTACGAAACAAATTATTAAAAAGAAAATAAAATTTGTTAAATTAAAAAATAAAATTTGTTAAATTTAAAAAATAAAAAATAACAAGACTTACCGCAAACATTTTCATAAGAGTGTGAATCTTTCCCGCGTTGAAAATATTAAGCTGTGCCATTCTGATTCTTAACAAGAGCTTCAATAATCTGGTGATTCTTATCAAGAACTGTAATAAAAAATATTATTATTATTATTATTATTATTATTATTATTATTATTATTATTATTATTATTATTATTATTATTATTATTATTATTATTATTATTATTATTATTATTATTATTACCAATCACGCAACGGAAAACACACCTAGTAACTATCGCTCACTAAGATGTAGACTCTACGACAGACTGAATATAACTAACAGCTAACAACGCCCAAGCATGTGTTATATACACCGTTTCCTCCCAAACATTACGAAATCCATATAACTCCGCCCTCTTTCAGAAATTTTCAAACCCTAACATGAAACATTAACCCCTCCAGCCATTTTGCATCTTTATGCTTTATATATATAAGTTGAAATAAATATTGTTGTTAACAGTTTTGAATAAACATCGGTATGATGAACACCTTAGAAAAATTCGTGTTTAGATCCCCCTGTACATCTCTTGTGTGTGGTCCTACAGGATCTGGTAAGACTTTTGCATTGCTAAAGTTCCTAAAACACCCTGATCTATTCGAACAACTCCCTGTAAAAATAATCTGGTGTTACAGTGTGTACCAAGAAAAGTTTAACGAATATAAAGATGTGATTCAATTTCACGAAGGTATATACGATGTAAAGTCTTTGGAAAATATACAGGGTCATAAAATTATTATCCTTGACGACTTGATGCATAAACTGAATGAGGATATAGCTGAAACTTTCACAGTCTTCTCCCATCATTTAAATGTCACTGTGTTTTTTATAACACAAAATATCTTTCATCAGAATAAATATATGAGAGATGTGTCTTTAAATACACAATATTTAATTTTGTTCGGTCAAAGAAGAGATGTAAGTCAAATCAATGTGTTAGCAAGTCAAATGTTTCCTATGCAAAGAAGACAATTTTTAAAAGTATATAAAGAAGTTACATCTATCCTCACGTTTATTTACTGTGTGATCTTCATCCTAAGAACACATACAGAGTACTGTTACGTACAAACATCTTACCTAACGAAACTGAAATTGTCTACATCCCTGAATAACAATGAGTAAACTGGTTGAAAAATATTTACCAGTTATAAAAAATTATAGGAAACTAAGTAATGCTGAAAAACGTAAACATCTAAAATGTACATCATTTACCCGACTCGTATGTGAAATTTGTCTTAACCTTATAAAAGGAAATGTTCCAATAAAAGAGCATCAAGAAACAAAAGTTACGTCGACATAGCAACATCCTCAGAAAACTTACACGTAAAATTAAAAAGAAGAATTTTTTAAAGAAAAAGAAACTGGTACAGACAGGAGGAGCCTTCCTCCCTCTATTATTTAGCATTGTAACACCGGTGCTAACTAAATTACTAACTGGCCAAAGATAATAATAATAATAATAATAATAATAATAATAATAATAATAATAATAATAATAATAATAATAATAATGAAGAAGGTAGTGGTTATGCCGTTTTCCGATTACGAAAAAATAAATAATATTACTGTACAACAGCAACAGCAACAACAACAACAGCAACAACAACAGCCACAACAACAACAACAACAACACCAACAGTTCGAACAACAGATCGGGTATAACCCTTATCAGCAGTTGCTCCAACAGCAACCTTCGAGTTTATATGATCCGCAAGTTGAGCAGATAAATAATTACGAGAAGGAATTGTATCGAATATTAAACTCTGATGTTAACATTCACGAAAAAAGAATCCTATATCAAAATGCTATACAAAAATTAGTCAATCTAAAAGCTTTATTTAATTCACCTAAGGAAGATTCAGCTCCAGCACCAGATACTAAGATTGAAGTGAAGAGAGAAGATAATTTTAAACATGTCCTCAAGGAAAGCTTACCAATGAGAAGTAAGAAAACGGGTTTAGCTCTATATAATATTTTAAAAGATCAGATTACATGGAACGAGCTCGGTCAAATCATTATTGACGGAGAAACAATATTTGGTTCGAATATTGTTGACTTGATATCCGATCTCTCGCGTGATTGGAAGAAGGCTCCTGTAACAGGCTGGAATAGGATCAAACAAGAACTTCAGACTATTAATTTTCCGAGAACATTAATCCAGAATAAACAAAGATTAGCCTGGATAATATTCCAATGTCTCCTAGACCAGATGCGAGTCCTTCTGGTACTTCTTTTGCATCGACCAGATTTAAGTTGCTAAGTAGAAACACATCACGCTCAAGTGCAGGTAGAATAAGAAAAAAAACATCCATTGCATCAAAATGGATTAGTTCATAATTATTTATTGGGCTTTTTTATATGATTGTATTGTTTGTAATTTAAAATAATGTATATACAAGTTATGATATCTTTCTGTATACATCTGCTATGTTTTTAGACTTGTAATTAAAAATAGTTAATATTATTTTGTAGTTAAAATAAAATATTTCATATACATTTTGTTTTTATGTCACCTTTCAGTATAAATGAATATAAATTTTATTGTTAATGTCATTGTGAGTCATGGAGGTTAAGGAGGCGGTCGATAAATATTACTTTAATGAGTCGAGAATGGTTAAAAATGTAAGGATGAGATGATATATAAAACAGGTGTTCATCTGTTCAAACATGAAAGATTTTGAAAGACGCTCGCAGCTGTTCATTTTTAGCCGTTATACTCCCCCATTAGGCTTACTGTTAGGTCTAAAATTACGAATAGTGTTCCTGAAAGCCTTTGTATAAACATGAAAGTAACCCTAAAGTGCAGCTGTTCATTTACGGATTAGGTTTCACCTTTAGGGTTGCCTGTTAGGGTTAGCATTCCTATTAGCTTTTGTATACATTTCTCTGATTGGTTGGTTGACGACCTCCCCTTTTTAGGGTTACAGAGTTCTCGTCGCTGAGGATGAAAGCATTCTTCAGTTGAGCGTTCGACTTTGTTGTGTCAACATGGTTTCTCTATTAAACACCAAGTTCGTAAACGATATTGTGTCATGGAAGATATCTCACCCCAAAGATATAGTGAGCTTTTTTTTCCGTCGTAAAATTAGTGGTGAACGTTACTTCACATGTTCCTCTCCACCTCATACAAACAACCGGCCTTTATTCTTATCGTGTGAAGAATTAAACCGCGTATTTGACGAAGTAAATACATGGGTGAATGAAAATTATGTTTCATCTAGCGTAACAAATTCGTGGGGTGTGACCATTGCACGAGGCGAAGCCAACGATACGAAAAGATTAACTCTTGTATTCTCTCTGCATAACAATATTGAAGCCATTGACTTACGCAGTTGGTATAGAAGCACCCCTGAAGGAATATTCAGGCCCTCAAATTTCGGTTTCCAAATCGTGGGAAGACAAAATATTACAGCATTTATCAAGATGCGTGAAGAAATATTAAGACGGGATGTCGAAGTCGACCAACTAGACCATCTTATCAATACAGCCCATCGCTTACTATACACTGTGTATAACGAGAACTATATGTTTGACGCTCAATTAGCAGATGTCATGGACGTTATCGATATTGAAAAATTTACTTTTCATTGGGAAAAAGAAATGAAGACTCCTGCATATAAAGATCAAGACTTGAAAATATCGGCAAGAGATATTTATACATACGTGACAACGGACGGACTCCCTAGTCTCCGTCAGTATATTATAAATACACAGTATCTGCTAAGTCCTATGGCCCAAGCTCAAGCTTATTAAATATTTTGTGATTATTTCTTTTAAAATTAATTTTATGTGATTGTATTATATTTTAAAATATGCACATGTTGTAAGCATATTTAAACTACTTTTTTTTATCAAACTAATTTGTGTAAGATATTGTATATATAATTTTAATGATTAAAAATTGCTTTTTTAAAAATATTTGTTTCCTTTTCCTCTTTTATTTATCTTATCTTATATACATATATATAATGTTTTTTTTGTTTTTATTTGTCATTGATCACGATGGAGGTAAAGGATACAGTCGATAAATATTACTATGACATGAAACAGCCTTACAGTTATGGAGGCTTTTCAAGGTTCGCATCAAAGTTTCCTCACATTAATAAAAAAGAACTGAAAAATTATTTACAAGGTGAGGATGCTTTTACTCTACATAAACCTATACGAAAAAAATTTCCTACACGAAAAACCATAGCCCCACATTTAGATAACGTATGGCAACTTGATTTGACTGAAATGATAAAATATAAAGTTTACAATGAAGGGTATCAATACATTCTTTTTGTGATAGATGTATATTCCCGGTATTTATGGTTAAAGGCTTTAAAAGATAAAAAGTCAAAAACTGTTGCTGAAGCTGTGAGAGAAATTATAAATGATGATAACAGATATCCTCAATTGATGTGGACAGATAAAGGTCAAGAATTTTTAGGTAAAGAGTTTCAAGAAATAGTTACAAAGTATGATATAGGATACTACAACACATTTTCAGTTAATAAAGCTGCAATTGTGGAAAGAGTACAAAGAACTATAAAAGAAAGAATGCACAGATATTTCACGAAGATGAATACATTTAAATATATAGATATACTGCAAGACTTGGCTTATTCTTATAATAGGTCTTATCATAGAACACTTAAGAATACCCCTCTAGAGATGGTGAAGACAAAACCCTCAGTACCGAGTTGCCTCGTTCGCAAAATTAAAGATAACACAGGCATTAAAGTAGGAGATTACGTGAGAGTGTCTAGGTCAGATGAAAATTTCAGAAAAGGGTATGAGGCTGGATGGTCAAGAGAAGTTTTTAAAGTAGATACAATCAGAGAATTCCCAAGAGACGGGTTAAAATTATACTATCTTGAAGATTTAGATGGGGAACAAATAAAAGGAGGGTTCTATAAACAAGAAATACAGAAAATACGCTTTGATCCTAAGAGTCACGAGTATAAAATAGAAAAAATATTAGGATCTAAAGGAAAAGGTAAAAATAAACAGTATCTTGTCAAATGGGTAGGTTACCCCGCGAAGTTTAATAGTTATATAAATGCTAGTGAAATTAAGAAACATTGATCAGTTTACTTTGTGAACATGGAGAGTGAAGATCATTTCTATTTAACGCTGCCTTCATCAGCTTCTATGGATCTGTATCCTGAAAATAAAATATCGGACTATACAACCCAATTATTGAACACTATAACTTTTGATCGAGAAATATATGAAGCAGGATTAAGTGAAATAATTCTCGACGGCGATATAGAGAATATGCCTCTTTCATATTTGGCGTTTACGATACTTAGAAATGTTGATAATGTTAAAAATGTATTAAAAAGTAAACCTAATATTGCAACCATCAAACGAGGCAACAGTGAATATTTCGTTGAAAATTATTTATTAGAGCACGGTCACTATAAATCGGTTACGGATGTGTTCATAGACTTAAACAAAAAATTTGAAGAAAGTCAAATATGTACAGATTTAATGTTTCTTGTTAATAAATCCGTTAACGAAGATAACGTGTTAATCACATTAAAATCTCATGAGCATGTGAACCTGAAAGATATAAGTTTATTTATTTTCCGAGCCTCAGGTTGGTTTCGTAGTTGTTGTTACTCACATGTATACAAAATATCGGGAAATAATATCAAGCCATCTCTAAAGGATCTAATACGTTATATACCAACGATGGAAGAGTATGTCTCAAAAAATGATACCAAGAGTTCATTACATTTTGTATGCTTGCCTACTAAGATGTTTCAAGATCCAGGTATGGCCTATGTTTATACAGATATTGTAGACCATCAGTATGTAGGGAATACTAAAGCCTCTTTGTTAAGAGTAGTACATTTTCCTAAAGGTCGTAAAGTTATAAGCTTTCCTAATGTTCACTACTTACCTATGAGTAAGACCCAGCTGAGTTCAGTTCGCGTTTATATAAGAGACGTCGAAGGCAAACCGTACCCATTCACAATTGGTACAGCAGTGTGTAAAGTACACATAAGAAAGAAGCTCCGGTAAATAATAATAATAATGGAAAGAGAAAGAGTCTTCAGGGGTTCAAGAATGCAGAGGGGATATGGTTTAGGAGGATTTTTTGCTTCGTTATTTCGTAGAGCTATTCCCCTGTTTAAATCAGGAGGTAAATACCTCGCTAAAAAAGCAGCCAGAACGGGAATAAACACAATCCAGGATATTATGGGGGGTGTCGACCCTCGTAGTGCTGTAAAACGTCGCCTAGCCGATGTTTCAGATGAAATGTTAGACGATGTTAAACGAAAACTACGACGTAAGATGACTGGTCAAGGTGTTAGAAAGGTGAAAAGACGTTGTATAAAACGTCTTAATAATAATAATAAAAAAAAGAAAAGGAAAAGTAAAAAAAAACCTCGTAGCAAGAAACGTCAAAATAAAAAAAATAAAAAAAAAAATATGCAAACGTAAAATAAAGGATATTTTTGAATAATAATATGTGGCAACTTGTACTTAATATATATAGATGTGTACCTAAAGAATATTTTCATTAAAGGTTTAGCGTTAGAGTCGATAAGATGCATTTCCTCCATCCCTCCAGCCCAGACTGTTGTAAGAGTGAATTGGATCTCTTCTCAGTGAACCCTACACAGATCAGCGTGAGTGAGTCCAATTTTATTAGTATTAACCCCGTTCACGCAATCACAAATACTGATGTACCTCTCGAATTCAATATCCCAGGCACTTCTGACCAATATCTTGACCCTTCGAATGTGTTTTTATATTTGAAAGTGAAATTAGTAAACGAAGATGGATCAGATCTCACAGGAACCGATCACGTAGTGTACTCCGAGACAAATTTCCTGTATACATGTTTTAATCAACTTGAGGTGTTTTTAAATGAAACTTCTCTCGGAGCGTCAGCGGCAAGTTACCCTTATCGAAGTTATATTGAAACTTTACTAAATTATTCTCAAGATGCGAAAGAGTCTCACCTGCAATCATGTGGTTACTATAATTTAAAAGATGTAGAGAAACATAGAACCGACGCTAAATCTAAAAATAACACCTATGAATATTATGGACGTGTAAACGGTGATATATTCTCTCAGGAAAGACTTATTCTATCATCAGTGGACACCCGCATCAGGTTAACTAGATCTGCACCTGAATTTGCTCTTAATGTTAAAAGTGCCCTTTTAGCCACAACGGCGGCTCCAAAGCCTATCTTTAAATTACAGGATGCTTATCTATATGTACGTAAAGTGAAATTATCTCCCATTAAACATATGGAAATAGAGAAATCTCTTTTAACCGATACAGCAAAATATCCTCAAGAAAATTGAGACTAAAATTTTTAACTTTACCCAAGGATTATCGAGTATTAATATACCTAACATTGTTAATGGTAGCTTACCTCAGAAGGTAATAATAGGAATTGTAGAACACGATGCTTATTCTGGAAACTATGGAAAGTCCGCCTTTAAATTCACCCATTTCGGACTTAAGGGTATCAGTTTGCATGTGAATGGTCAACCATACGGTCGTGATTATGAGATGATATATGAAGACTCACATTCTCAATGTTCGCGTCCTTTTTACGATTTATTTGCCAATACTGTGTCTTGCAGCGATAACGGTACAGGTGTTGATCTCAAGACTTATGCTGAAAACAGTAATTTATATGCATACGATCTCACAGCTGATCTTTCAGCTTGTAATGCTTATCATCTCAATATCCTAAGAAAAGGAACATTAGGATTGAGTCTCAAATTTGGACAAAGTTTGACATCCTCAATCTCAGTTCTGGTGTATTTGGAACATCCTCAAATCATCGAGATTGACAGAGTACGAAATATAATCTTAAATTATTAAAGATGAATGAAGAAGAAATATTAAATGCCTTTAGAAACGAAAGAAGATTTTTAGGTGTATTCGCCTGTAATGAACTTAGCTCTGCGAAATTGGATACCGACTCTGGTCTTATCTTCAACACTTCTCCTCGGGATGTATCGAGCAATGGACATTGGATAGCAGTGTATAAGAATAAAAATAATGTTGTATATTTCCTAGACTCTCTGCATTTAGATTTTATGAATAGTAATCATTATGTAACATCTTTTTTAAAATATAATAATGTTCAATATGTTAAGACCTTATGTTTTCCTGTACAACCTATCAGTTCTAATTTATGTGGTGTATACTGTATTTATTTCATTATATGTTTTTTAAATAATGTTTCTTTTAATAAACTTGTAAATATATTTGATGCTAAAAATTTATATGTCAATGATTATATAGTTTGCACTTATGTTATAAACGCTTTAAAATAAAAACTTGTTTTCTTTTCCTACTTTTATCCAAAGAACTTATTTATACTAAAGAAAAATATGACTTGAAACAATAGATCAATAGATCAATAGATCAATAGATCATAGATGGACAGAAGGGTGGCGGAGAGGGCAGTTTGATTTACTGATTTAGGGTATGTAAAAACGTAAATTTTTACGTTATAAACATGAAAAGTATAAAAGATTTTAGTAAAAACAAAAATAAATTAAAAAATAAATAAAAAATAATAAATTTTTGAAAAAAAATTAAGTTGAAAACAAAAGCTCACTCGTAAAAGTTGAAAAAATTATAACAACCTTATATATAAAGAAAAATAATATCCCTGTCTTTAATTTAGGTTTACGAACATTTCCCCATCCCCCCCCAAAAAAAAAAAAAAACCAACTCTATTTATTTGTAAGGCAAAAATTTGTATAATTACAATCTAAAACTTGGCATACCGGTCTTTAATTTAGGTTAACGAACATTTCCCATACCCCACTCCCCCCCCCCTACAAATACATATATATTGTGTATATATATATATATATATATATATATATATATATATATATATATATATATATATATATATATATATATATATATATATATATATATATATATATATATATATATATATATATATATATATATAGAAAACGTTAAAACTATTTTTAAAACCATCATATTTCTATTTATTTGTAAGGCAAAAATTTGTATAATTACAATCTAAAACTTGGCATACCGGTCTTTAATTTAGGTTAACGAACATTTCCCATACCCCACTCACCCCCTAATATATATATATATATATCGTGTATATATATATATATATATATATATATATATATATATATATATATATATATATATATATATATATATATATATATATATATATATATATATATATATATATATATATATATATATATATATATATATATATATATATATATATATATATATATATATATATATATATATATATATATATATATATATATATAGAAAACGTTATACTATCTTAAAACACATCATATTTCTATTTATTTGTAAGGCAAAAATTTGTATAATTACAATCTAAAACTTGGCATACCGGTCTTTAATTTAGGTTAACGAACATTTCCCATACCCCACTCACTATCTCTACACCGACCCTTGTATATATATATATATATATATATATATATATATATATATATATATATATATATATATATATATATATATATATATATATATATATATATATATACTATATATATATATATACTATATATATATAGAAAACGATTAAAACTATTTTTAAAACCATCATATTTCTATTTATTTGTAAGGCAAAAATTTGTATAATTACAATCTAAAACTTGGCATACCGGTCTTTAATTTAGGTTAACGAACATTTCCCATACCCCACTCACCCCCCCCCCTAACCCTACAACCATACACCGATCGTGTATATATATATATATATATATATATATATATATATATATATATATATATATATATATATATATATATATATATAAATAAATATCTTTTTATATACTCTATATATATATATATATATATATATATATATATATATATATATATATATATATATATAAGAAAACGTTAATACTATTTTAAAGCCATCATTAAATACTACTGATCAGTAAGACACAACATCACCTCATGACAGTCTAAAACTTGGCATACCGGTCTTTAATTTAGGTTAACGATCATTTCCCATACCCTCTCTTCTAAAAACTATCAATGAACTGGAAATGCAGAGGAAAAAATAGTGAACAGAGCTAAAAAAAGTACCAAAACATGCATTAAAATAATAATAATAATAATAATAATAATAATAATAATAATAATAATAATAATAATAATAATAATAATAATAATAATAATAATAATAATAATAATAATAATAATAATAA
>JABUQX010141708.1:20000-21959 GCA_015478945.1 Trachelipus rathkii
TTTAAGTACACTTGAGACTGAAAGTATTAAACTGTTAATTTTATAATGGCTGTTTTATAATAAAAATAAAAATTATTTGCATTATAATTACGTTATACATTTGTTTCCAAAACTGAAATATATTTGTTTGTAATGTGTTGCGACTGCATCTTTATGTCTTTACGGTACTTTATCGTATAGCATTTGGAGATTAGATTCATTGGAAAAGTGGTATTTTTTTATTCTCAAAAGCAAGCAGAAAAAATAGTTAAAGAACAAAACTATGTAAGCACTAATCTGAGTCAGATTCGAAATTTTGAATTTGACTGCTGGAGTCAGGTCAGGTCAGGTCGAAAATTTTTTGTTTGAATGGAGTCAGGAGTCGGGTGAATCAGAAAATTTTTTTGTTGAGTGAGTGGAACCAGGAGATAGTCAGAAATCATTTAGTTTAGGAATGGATCAGACAGGTCAGAAAAAATTATTTTGTTCATGAAACTTCTAAATCTATATATATATATATATATATATATATATATATAACATATATATATATACTTATATATATATATATATATATATTTTTTTATATATATATAATATATAAATATATATATATATATATATATATATATATATATATATATATATATATATATATATATATATATATATATATATATATATATATATATATATATATATATATATATATATATATATATATATATTAATGAAAATGTATTTTATGTATACATGGCAGGAAAAAGGCTCTAAAATTAAAAAAGTTTTTTTCACTTGGTGTTCAACAGAGAAAAATTGATAGTTCTTAACGCTTCCAGAAAATCTTGTTTATACTCTCTCTCTCTCTCTCTCTCTCTCTCTCTCTCTCTCTCTATATATATATATATATATATATATATATATATATATATATATATATATATATATATATATATATATATATATATATATATATATATACTTCTTTATATATATATGTCCTCTCTTCTTTATATATAGAGAGAGAGAGAGAGAGAGAGAGAGAGAGAGAGAGAGAGAGAGTAGAATGATACAATTGGTTACAACAGAATTGTCATGGGATGGTAAGATAATTATTCAATTATTTAATCATCAGAGCAGCAGTACAAGCAGTCAGATTCAGTAACTTTTGCATCCTTATTATCACTTGCAGAGTGCTGTTTGCATGGTCTGGTAATACCCTGTATTGCTGAAAGATGTGGAACATCAATTCTGGACTGTACTTTCTTTAGTTCTTTATGGTCCGTGGTTAAATGGCTAAAAAATCTGTACCGCAATTGACCTACATCTTGGAAGGACTTCGCTGACTGATGTTTGAAATGTCACATATCTCTAATAGTAAGATGCTGTTGATGACTGATGAAGTTTATGTAATCCACTCAAGAAAGAAACCGAACTTTCTTTATATTGGAACCAGCAAATCTCATGACACAGTGAACAACTTCTGGAGATAGGTTCCACTTAGCCAGGATTTCATTAAATATTTCACTGATTTATTCATCCGTGTAACGTTTAATGCGTTGTTCAGTACATGACACAAACTTTTGGTTTCTAAAACTCATGTGACGACTAGTTAGAGAGAACAGAGAAACTGTGGAAAAAGCGAATTTAGATAATTATTTGATAGAGGTGATTAAATCGGAAACTTGGCTTTAATGCAGTCAAATATGTTTTCACAAAAAAAAATAAGTTGATAGTATTTTCTTTGACGTAGTGGGTGTAAAGGAGCCGTTCCTTTTGTCAGCCTAACAAGGGAAAGATCTTCAATGTTAGAAATCGGAAGATTTTCCAGTATTATCATATTTGCAGTTTTACTAACCATCTTTTGTGTTTCTTCGTTTGTAGCGTTCAATATTTTTTGCATTTTCTGTACAAAGTTCAAGAGTAATCCCCTTCATTTTTAAAACTGGTGTTATGTTGGAGATCATCACCTCTTTTACT
>JABUQX010141709.1:0-11422 GCA_015478945.1 Trachelipus rathkii
ACCATATATATATATATATATATATATATATGTTATTATATATGCTTAAAATTACGTAAAATATTAAAACAACAGTTCTAAACTGGTGTTAAAACTCGAAAAATGCTGGTTGCTAGTCTCACTTGCTACTACTACTACTACTCTGACTTTCCTTTTAGGACTATGCACTGTTTATATCTCCAAACTGTGTTATTTCAAACGGAATTTCTTCAAAAAAATTCCCCTTAAAAATTAAAATTTGTCTCTGATATATATATATATATATATATATATATATATATATATATATATATATATATATATATATATATATATATATAGTAACCTTCGGTGACATAAAACAGGCATACTTAAAAACATACTAAAGCTCTCTTTTCTCTCCCATTTACAAGTGGGGAATAATATAGCATATAATATAATATAATAAGAAGCACGCTTGTATATATATGTATATATATATATGCTATGCTTGTTATATTCTAATAATATAACAATAATATATATATATATGATATATAATAGATGTTTAAATTCTACACCCTTGTATTTGAATTCCCCCCAAAAAAAATCAATTGTATGCCCGTAGGCATATATATATATATATATATATATATATATATATATATATATATATATATATATATATATATATATATATATATATATATATATATATATATATATATATATATATTTGATATATATAAAAATATAACATACCATATGCCACCTCTCTCTTTACTCTATATATATATTATATATATATAATATATATATATAAATGGTCTTAAAATGGTTGCAGAATAAAGAAAGAAACGAAGGTTTGTTTAGGAATTTTCCTTTACTGCCAATGGTGCGGAATGTATGTCGTTGCGTTCGTGTGAGTCTTATGAGAGAGTGAGTATGTGAGCGTGCGTCCAATTCCCTCCTTTCGGCTTCGTTTTTAGTCGGCTCGAATTTTAGACTCCGTTTATGCCCGACAAAATCCGACGGCTCCGTTCCACTCGGCTAAATCCGACTTCAGTGGCTTTAAATCGAACCCGACAAAATCCGACTTCAGTTGGCCGTTCTTATTCGACTCAGACACAATGGGCGGACAATTCCTTTCGTGCGCATGCGCGTGCGGGCGTGTGGCTGAAAATTCCTTTTCGTTGGCTTTCTTTGACTTTGCTCACAAAACAAACGCTTTTAAGCCAATAACAATGCAATTTGGTAGGAAGAAGGGGAAGAAAAAAGAATGAAGGAATATAAGAGAATTAGCTATTCTTCTTCTTATTTTCTTTTTTTAAATATCTCCCTTTCCCTCCAAAGTTAGATTTTGAATTAAAATTAGGATCGCATAGTGCGTGTAAAATTCAATTTAATATTGTCTTAATATTAAAAATGGAGATAAAATAATTATGGTATTAATATTAAAATATTACTCAAACCAATATAATAAGAGACATCTTAATACTAACGGTCATAATAAGAATAATGATAATGAACGGAGTAGTTCATTTTCGTTATTCTTTACTATGCAGATAATAATAATAATAATAATAATAATAATAATAATAATAATAATAATAATAATAATAATAATAATAATAATAAAAATAATTTTTTTCAATTTTATTTTTAAATCTTTCTCTGGCCAGAGTTCTTAATTATTTTCTATATCTCCGGAGATTTTTTTCGTTTGGAAACATACAAATAAACACATATATATATATATATATATATATATATATATATATATATATATATATATATATATATATATATATATATATATATATATATATATATATATATATATATATATATATATATATTTATATATAAAAACTATAATTATAATAGATGTAATCAAAATTTTATTTGATTGCATCTAAATTCCGTCTTACTTTGGCGTCTTTCGACGCTGTCGATCGGGTAGAGGCTTCTTTTTGGTGGTTTAGCGGCGGCGCAGGGCTCGGCAACAGACATCTGACAATGCATTTCAGCAGAACGGCTCGCTTGATTCTGGTTTCAAGAGTCGACAGTGTGGTTTTTCTCGCCGTTGGGCACCACTCATGCAGAAGGTGAATAACTAATCCTTCAATCTACACGTTTATTTGCTCCAGAGGGAGACTTCTAACCCTAATTACAACCACCAATAGAAAACCTGGAAAGCATCACATTACAATTACCAAACAAATATAAAATGGAAATACTGAAAATGTAATTAAATATAATTAATATTGTAATTAATAATATAATTAAGAATGTAATTAATATCAACTCATTAGTAATATATTTTTTTACTAAAGGCATATTTCTTTGTGTGTGTAGCTTATATAAACATTTAAATAATAAACATTTAAATAATACGAACATTTAAAAAATTTTATATTTTCATCATTTTCAATTTTAGCATATTTTATATTTGTATTTGCATGTATCTTTATTTATTATTCAACACTCTTCTAATTTTTCAAAGTATAAATTGTTATTATTAAAAATGGTTATTTTTACCTCTTTCAATATTAAGTTGATAATAATATTTAACGACGCTTCACATACCTCTACCATGCATATAATGAAATTCTTTCTTTCAAATCGGCTGCAAAACTGCTTCATCCAACGAGACAGATATTAAAAAATAATTTCTGTAAATACTTAAAAGATAGACACATACGTATATATAATTATATAATACATATAATTATATTGGTATATATATATATATATATATATATATATATATATATATATATATATATATATATATATATATATATATACTGCTATACCCTACTACTATATATATATATGAATATATATGCCATATATATATATATACTTAATATATGTAACATATAATACATTTATATTATCTTATATTATATATATACTTATACTGCTATTTCATTACAGTGTGATAATATTGGTACTGCTTTCTTTCTACTTCTACTGTATAACCTTAACCTTATATATGTATATATAACAACTATATATATATATATGGGTGGTGGTGAGTTCAAATATAATTTGCCACGGTTAAAAAAAAATGAATTTAAACTTTCATGAAATAAACTGGACATTTACTAGGAGATTTTTTGGGTATATATATATATATATATGTATATAACCTTATAACTTATATTATAGCAACAATAGCAACCAACCTTACTATTTGCTAACAACAACAACCTTGTAGTAACCTTATATGTATAACAACCTTAACAACAACCATATCTATATATATATAATAATATCATATATATATATATATATATATCATAAAGAGGACGGTTCATTTTTGATAGACCTTTCATATCATAATCACCATACGTCTCAACAGTTTAGTAAGTCACGAACAACTGAAGCGGACTTCTTGCATTCATGAGAAGGGCGGGCAATCCGCGAGGCATGAATACAAGGTTGAGCTTGTACTTTTTGCGTCGTTTGCAAAGGAAGTGGAATGTTGGCGCGTGACTCATTCTAAGTGTTTAGAAAACGAATAAAGACGTTATTTTAGCTTTACCAAAATGACGGCGATATGCGTTTTGAATTAAAAAGTACTGTAAAGTACTATAAAGGTCCCCCCCTTAATGAGAGAATCTTTACTGTTAAAGATTGATTTCAATTAGAATAAGTCACGTGATTTTCAGAAGAAGTAATAGCTCGAGGGTTAGGAAGAGGCATAGGAGGTCTCGGAAGTAGAGACAATCGTTGGACAGGAGTTGGGGAACTGGGTCGAGATCTTATCTGAACCAGGTTGTTTAAAGGTGCATCTTCAGGTGCTAGTTGTATTCGAACATTAGGTGTCGGGATGGCCTGAAGTGGGATGCTTTCAGTTGGTGTTGGTACCTTTGGCAGGCACATATTGCAAAGGAATACTCTTTTGGTCCAAACATGAGAAATACGCGATGGCAGAACCATGAGGAGAAAGATCGTGCCGGAAGTTTCCTCCTCCAATATATGGGATGAATTTGATTTGTGGGAAATACGGTGTAAAAGGGTGCATTGATTGGTTTAATTGATCCAGTCTTTGATTCCAATGAATTTCTTTTAAGGTTTGAAAGCAGGAAACAAGACAGAAAAATGTTAGGTAAAAACAACGTGAGGAATAAGAAGTTGAATAGACGTGATCATAATAAGAAGTGGGGAAGAAAGTGTGATGTTCTTCTCTCTAGATGGATAGGATTCTTAAACTGAAACTTAGAAGAGATGAAGGCACATCCATGAGGAATAGTAAAGACATAGTCATAGACATGCTGGATAGAGTTGGGTTTCTCACATGCGATTGAAGCCTAGTTTTCTGAGAAAGAAATAAGGGTGAAGTGTCCTAAAGCGACGGTATAAGGTTCTACAGACTTATATTCTGCAATAGGGCAGTGCGAAAAATCATTGAAATTCAAGATTAAAGCTAACAAACAAGACTGATCGTCAATGAAAGCAAACACTTGTGGGACTGGGGACAAACTGCTAGTTGGCTAAATGTCTACAGATCGTGTGCTGATTCTTTTAAGGAGTAAAGTGTATTTCCGTTGCAAGCAGAAATTTCACAAGAATAGTTGTTTGGGTCGTTGTACTAACAGAGCAAAGATTGATTTAAGGAGAATGGATTTAGGAAAAAGATGTGAGTTGCTCACGGAGACAGGGCGCTGTTAGGGATAAAGTCAAGTGATGATTAGTTCATAGGGGGCTAGCGGCAGATGGATAGTCAAGTAGGTTAGAAGTTTGGTATGTTTTTGTTTTTAGAGGATGACTGTGTGTAGCTTGGTTTCTTTGTTCATTTCTAGTACAAAGGTAATAGGAAAGATGGGGGGAGAAAAGGATTTGCGAGTTAGTTATCTTGTTTTTAGCTGTAGCGAGTTTATCACCAACTGGTGGATTTGATGTATATTATAAACGGTTTTGTTCAATTAGATTTATTAAAGCCCTTATACTTCCCATTTGATTTATTATGTTGTGCGTAGCACTTAAACTAGTTTGAAATTCTATTAATTCTGTAAGCTATCCCTAAAACTCATTAATGTACGAGTATTCTGCCTTTAATTGTTCCTTTAATTCAGTTATCAATAAATTTGAGGTGGAGCATAATTACCTAAGATGTTGATTTTCTTTCGGATAGTTTCACCTGTTTGTCTGTCGCCGTACCAAATAGAATGTTGAGGACAGTGCCTCTCCTTAGTAGCCGGCTGTTTTTCTTTGATCAGTGCTGAGATGTGAGGAATTTGGTTCACTCACCAGATGACACTGCAGGCTGTAATACTTTTTACTCTAGATGATTCTTATAAGTAGCTTGAATTCCCATTGGTGAGCCCTTTGATGTGTTGAAACATTTAGAAACGTTGTCTCAAACGCTGGTAAAAATGATTCTTTGACGTTGTTCACCAGTTTAGTTGTCTTGATGATTGTTTCCTTGATGTCTGGAGGACATTCTAAAGAGATAACTAGATCGAGGTATCCTTCTATGAAGTTAACTTCTCCAGTACGATACAAAACAGGTAGAATCTTGCTTCTTTTCTTTTCATTTATGAGATTGCTTTGATGTTGATAAGATGAGTAGCAACAAAGTCTGTTTTCCGAAATTCATTTCTGAAATATTTTAGTTGTGTTGTAATACTTTATACTTTCCTTTGTTTTAATGAAATTAAAAGGTCGCCTAATTACATTTCATAAATTGTTAAAATTAATTGGTTAGTTAAAATGAAAGCAAAGCGTTCGCATTTCTTAACTAAATGGTTTCTTAATTACGATTGGGTTAGTTGAATTAACATCTAAATGTAGGAGTTTAGACTCAAACATTACATACTATTGAATACTTAGTTGCTTACTATTTAATTACTAATTTCAATTACTTACTTACTTACTAGTTGGTTTTTTATTACTTATTTACTTACTAATTAGTTTTCTATTACTTACTTACTTACTAGTTACTAATTTTTTTGTTTTCTTAATAGAAAAGTTTTTTGAGTTTTCTATTTTATATTATTTTTTATATTAAAAATTGCTGTCCCCCCCCTTCGTTTTTGGGAGTGAAACGTATTTTTAAAGTTTCTTTATATAAAAAAATGAGTAAAACTATAACTGATCAGACTATATCTAATGAATTATTCTAGTCTAAGATTTATCGATTCTATGTCTAAATTCTAAAATTAGAGTTCTTATGAATGCTCTGACATAATCCGACTACATTCTCTTAATTCTATAACATCTGTTAATGCGAGTCTTATACAGTTTTTTCAATACTAAATACTCTCATTCAAAGTGAGAATTTATTTTGGAACACTGAAAATGCAAGTATACGTTAATCATTTTCTTAAAATTACAAGTATTTTCCTAAAACTAAAGAATATCTTCGGAATATGAAGAATTCATTCTAAAAACTAAAGGATTTTCCTTAAATCTACGAATATATCAAATATATACAGGAAATTGGGATGAATTAGTAGCCAGGAAGCAAATAATAAGTTTGATTTCCTCTGACTGTTGTATTCAAATTCAATTTGACAGGCGGAGGTCGGACAAGAGTCTTCTCTGTAGTCTCTATGTTGTCTTTTACCTCTGCTTGTTGTTGTAGAGCCTGTTCCTTCATCCTTGTTTGACTTCTTGTAACCATGGGTGTAGAATCTCTGGGACCAGTAAACATGTTATGTGGTCTGTAGGATGGATCCTTTTTCCTGTCATCTCTGACGAATTCCATAGGGGGTGATTTTACAACAGTGGGAATGGGATGCTGGCCATCTTTTGTGTATCGGGAGATTTCTCTGGGGAATGAGTCCTCGGAGGAGATCCACCATAGGCTCCGTATACTTCACCTTCATGTGCGGGTGGCTCCTGAAGAATTTCTTGAACAGGTTCTTGTATGGAAATCTCTTGCTGAATGGGGGATAAAGATGGTCTAAACTCTTTTCTCCGAACCGAAGGGTTGGAGGGGGTTCTTGGGAAGTCAACTTTAGGAGTGGAACATGCAAATTCACTGTCAGGACGCACCCTTCCTGCAACTACATCGCTGTATCTTCTTCTTTCCACAATCTCATCACTATACCTTTTTTCCTCGACGAGGTTGTTGTCTCTTACAGGTTCCACCGGGGTTGTTGCACGGGAGTCTGTTGGCTCCAAGAGTTATTTCCACTCTGTGTCGGCTGAGGTGGGGGGATTGAGTAAGAGTTGTATTCTAGCTGAGTTGGTTGTGGAGGAGGAGTTGGGAAGTAGCTGTGTCCGGACTGAATTAGTGGCGTTGTGGGAATTTGGAAAGAATATCGGGAAGACTCTCGATCTGTCGGAGGAGAAAGATCCTCCACTTCATCTACCTCTTCTACTTCTTCTACTTCTTCTACTTCTTCGTCTTCATCGTCTTCTCTCTCAGAAGGGACTCTTGGGTCACTTCCGGGTGTTTTTCCCTCAATTCTTTCCTTTTCTTCTTCTTTGGAACTTAACATTTCTTCTACTGCTTGGGGATTCCAAACTTCGTCGTTCATAAAGTCAAACTGTGACTCAGTGATCTTTTCTGCCGGAATCACCTTAGCGTTGTCCACATGGAAGGGAAATGTTCGGCCTGAGCTTAAACAAATTACCATCAATTTGTTTGATCCTTAAGCATCGGATGTATGGCCCCTTCGAACTTGGGGACATAACTTTAGAACTGATGAGGCTTTGTTAGCTCTAATGAGAAGACGTGTCTCCTATTTTGAACTCTCTCTTTGCTTGACGCTTATCATTCATTGTTTTAGATCTTGTGGTTAGCTAGCTTCTCATTACCAGTCTATATAATCTAGGAACATATTAACACTTTATATATGTTTATTCATCATGGGTGAAGGATATCTCATGTTTCATCCGCATTTCTTTGCAAACGGTGACACATGGTCCGGCTTGTCTCGCTGCACAGGACCTCACGTAACCGCTAAAAATTTGGGAGAGGGCCTATGAATCGTTACGCGGAATCGACCAACGATTTTCAGATGCAGCCAGTATTTATCCACGTCTGTTGGTTTTCTTTCACGTAGTGTCGCAGGAAAGATTCAATATCTGCATTTATCCTCTCTACAACACCGTTCTGGGAGGCTTTGTAAGGCAAAATCTCCACCTTCTTTATTCTCCACGCCTTACACAAGTCCTTAAATACCTGGCTTGTAAATTCAAGTGCGTTATCGGACACGAGAAGTTGGGGAGCGCTGTGTCTACATATCACCCTCTCCTGCAGAGCTCTGGCAAATTCTTGGCTCGTCCTGGTTTTACAAGGCACTAATTCGACATATCGTGTCAAGACATCGCGAAATACTAAGATGTATTTGGCTCCTGACTCTGTACAAGTAGGTAACTTTCCAATGCTGTCAACATGAACGCGTGAAAACGGTGTATAGGGCAGAGGCCATCTGTTGATCTCTGCTGTTGGAGGTTTCGGACCTTTGGTTCTTGCACACGACACACATTGACTACAATACTCTTTCACAAGCTTTGGTAGGAGGGGAAAAACATACTTTTCTTCCACCCTCTTTTCTGTTCTTAGCTGTCCTCCGTGCCCGCTGCCTAGCGAAGCGTGGCAGTGGTCTATCACGGAGTAGATCATACTGTCAGGGACTTGTTCAACATAAGGTTTAGCTTGTGTTGCGTAGTACAGAACACCTTTAATGAAGATATGTGGAAATGTTTTTGGGTTCTCTTTTGCCCATTTTACTAATTTGCCTATCCTAGGGCATTTTTCTTGTTCTTTTATGAAGTTTTCTCGGCTTAGAACAAAATCTGTTTGGGGCAGATTCCCTCTGTTCTTTTCCATACTTCGGATAAATAAGACATTTGGTGCCGGATGTCTACTCAGATAATCCGGAGCGACATTATGCTTTCCTTTTTTATACACTATGGTGGGGGAAAAACTATTAACGAACAAATTCCATCTAGCCAAACGGCCAGTTTGCTGGTTGTTACGAAAGATGAAACATAGAGGCTGGTTATCGGTGATAATGGTTACTTTGTAACCGAACACGGTGTTTTTAAACTTCTGTAAGCAAAACACCACGGCCAAACACTCCTTTTCGATTGTATCGTAGTTCCTCTCACTTCCTTTGAGTACGCGTGAAACAAAGGAGAGGGGCTTTTCCTTCCCATCATCTGTTAATTGGTACAACACGCCCCCTATTCCGTAATCACAAGCATCTGTATTCACGAAGAATTCCTTGCTATAATTAGGGAAAGTTAGCTGTGGCTGCACCACCAACTTATCTTTTAAAGTGTCAAAAGCCTGTTGTTGCTTTTTCGTCCATACAAAAGGAACATCTTTCTTTATCAGGTCGTACAAAGGTTGTGCTACTACTGCAAAGTCCTTTATTAAAAAGCGAAAGTACGAGAAGAATCTAAAGAGACTGTGTTTTTTTTTTCCTTCACGTTTATCTAGGAGTAAACTCCATAGTTTCCACCACTAGGTCCTGTGGTTAATTTCCACCTTCTCTTCTATCTTGAAGCACTAATTAGCTTGATGTTATAAAGTTACACGACGTTTGTTTTTAAACTATTCATCTAAAGCTGTGATTCTTGGGCTCAAGTGTTTGAGGATTCACTTTCTTCACTGGGTTATTTTGTCATCAAGATATAAGGCTTATTACTTGCTCAGTTTTGGAAATAAACAAAGAGCTATGACCATCGCCACTTAAATGACAGGCTTCTTGTGATAAATATTTAGCTTGATTGGGCAAGCTCAAGCTTGCTTTTCTTATTCTAAACTTAGCAACCTTAGCTTTTTGTGTCTCTGCCTATTTAAGGAAGCACTAATCATGAAGGGACATTCTTTGGTATACGCATATTTTCACAGGGACGTGAATATTGCCACCAAATTGAGGAGGCGGAAAGACGATGTGTATTACGCTGAAGAATTAAAAAGATATCGATAATCAATGCAAACTACGAGGACGCGAACTGTTCTTCTTTGCAACGACTAGCAGGGGAAGAGTGAGGGCTATAACATGCCTTTATATATCCCTTTTTCAGTGCTGCATCTGTGTAATCATCTGTCTTACGAATGGCTGGGCCGAGGCCAAACTTCTTTCGCTTTCTGGCGCATAGGTATCAAGGTGTAGCTCGTCTCATGACTTTTTTAGAAACGATAAGATAGGGAACTAAATATCATAATAATTTTATTTATCATAATTCATAAGCTTTAGTAAATGTTTAAGAGTCTATCTTTAGCATATAAGAGCTTTAGTGCTGTTTCATATAACTGACGTCTTCTCTTCAATATTTACCATAAATACCTCATTATTATATTCAAGTAGACTTCTTTTACAGAACATCAAACATTGGTGCAGAACCAAACCACCAGTGATCGCTTATGTTCATATTTACTTTGATCTGTTGTTCCTTGTAATGGTTATCACTGCAGTACCTTTCCTCAAATGAATTTGTTGGGTACTCAAATTTTGTAGCTGAGGATAACTGTATTATCCCTCACAGGGCTGACTGTATTAGCTACGTACAGTGGTCCCATGCTAAAAGCTGGTGTCATTATACACTTCCGCTCCAGCTCAAAATCATTTTGAGTTTCAGGCCTAAGTCTCAGATATCCACTCGATTGACGGGGTAAAACAGTGTTTTCCGTCACTCTCAACTCAATCTTTATTTCCTCATCGAGCCTCAGATAACCATCTTCATTATGGTTAGGGGTCGATAGAAACTGTAATTTTCCCGATTGACTCAAACTTTCTTTCACATCTGAAGGGGTGTGCTTGAGTTTGGGCTTAGCTCCTCTGGGATCAGCGCTGGGAGGAGTGGAAAGTGGAGTCTCTACTCTCTGCCACCCCGGTTCCCCCTTCACCTTGACATGAGCTGTTCTCTGCCACCCTGGGCTCCCCTTCACCTTGACATGAGCTGTTCTCCGCCACCCTGGGCTCCCCTTCACCTCCTTATGTTCAGGCACTGGCTGCCTATGCGAAATTCGAACTGACAAGGCTGTCTCTCCCTCCTGGGATACTGACAGATCGTTCTTCCTTTTCTGTGGAAGATGTTTGTCCGCAGCGTATGCGGGATTTACTGACAAAGCGGCCTTCCGGTAGGAAAAATGTTCATCCGCGTCGCTTGCGGAGTTTACGGTCAGGGTCGTTTCCCTCTCTCTAGGGGCTGACAGGATGACCTGGGAACGATAGTCGCTTATAGCGGAATTTTTCTTAGAAGTTTGGTTCGAATCTTTAAATCTCTCTCCCCTAGGCACTCGTGGCTTGGGAGGATATTTCTCGTACGACTTGGGGTCTCTTACTCGGTTAAGACTCCCATCAGAACATTCTCTAACTAAATAAATTCCTTGACGGGCAAAGATCGGTATGTCTATCTCTTTACCTTCCCTTATAGACATTTTTGCAGAAAAAAGGTTTAGAGTTATGGGCAAGTTCGACAAATTGTTACTCCCTAACAAAATGTCCCAAGTAGGCTCTCTTTTTACGTCGCTCACCTGAAACGT
>JABUQX010141710.1:0-19215 GCA_015478945.1 Trachelipus rathkii
TGTTGTACTTCGTTCCAGCAATTCGGGTAATTTAACCGTTTTTCGCATTTATCGGCGTGAAACGCTTTCGCGCGCGTTTTCGCCGCTTCATAGATAAAACTCAAACTGCTACGCGCGGAGAATTATGGGCTAGCGTCCTCGTGTATGAAGAGTCAGCGAGTCAGCCTCCTGCGCCACGAGGCGTTCCTGAAAATTAAAACATAAGGACGCTCTGCTGCTGCTGCCAGCAGCATCTTATATATATATATATATCTTACCTACCCATATATATATATCTAGCCACGCGAGAATTTTCATATAAATCTATATTCGTATCTTCCATGCTAGCCAAACAGACATCCGCATCAGCAATGAGTGGGAATCAGAGATCCTTATTTACGTACAGGGTTATGGAGCTGGGTTTTTTTTTAGTCAGAGCAATTATTTAAGGGAGACGGAGCTGGAGCTAGATAAAAAAAAAATGTTTTTTATAATACAATAAAAGGGTCTGGATGCGGAGCTGAAACCGAACTGTTTAATTTTAAAATGATGGAGGTGTAGTCATGCAATTTTAAAATTTTAAAATTGTAGAGAATTAGCCAGAGCCAAGTAATTTAAAATGATGGAGCAGGGGGGGGGGGGAAACAAGTTTACTTACTCCTTAACCTCGACCTGTTTCTGGTTTTGGATCTATTGAACCAGCGGTACTGCGACAAAGAGTTTGACCATTTCTGGTGGTAACTATTTTGGTGTTCATTGATGGGGTCTCCCACTATTAATGATGATGAATGCTAATCATTCTATTACCTCTCACTTTGTTATGCAGGTTGTAACTCTTATGTTATTATAGAACTCAATTGTATATTAAGAAAACAATATTAATGAACTTTTTTTGGCCCACTTCGATATTAAATTACATACTGAGTAAGTTATTATTATTATTATTATTATTATTATTATTATTATTATTATTATTATTATTATTATTATTATTATTGATAAAATGATGAAGAAGAAGAATAAATTATATTTAGGTTTTATGGACTTGCATCAGGCGTATGACAAGATTAATAGGGAAGTTGTGGCAGGTGTTGGTGATATATGGTGTTGGTGGTAGGCTTCTTAATGGGATCAATAGTATGCATGCCGATAGTGAAGCTTGTTTAAGAATAAATGGAGTTGCAAGTGAATGATTTAATATTAATAGTGGAGTGAGGCAGGGATGTCTTATATCTCCGTGGTTATTTAATTTGTATTTAGATGGGGTGATGAAGGAATAGAGGTAAGGAAGGGCGTTAGCCTGTTGGAGAATGGAAGAGAGTTTAGGGTGCTCTGCTTATTGTACGCTGATGATTTGGTTTTGTATGGCGAATATGAAGAAAGTTTGAGAGGATTGATAGAGGGATTTGCAAAGGAGGCGTTGTAAGTAAATGTAGGTGTAAGTTGATGATAGTGAGTAAGGAGAGTCCGCGTTGTGAAATCATTTTGGATGAGAGAGGGAGACCCTTAATTTTGATTCATTGTCTGTATATCACTAAAGGTCTGGGTCCTCCCGCACGTTGGGGTCTTCGTGCCCCTTTACCTTGATAAACGGTGTATATATTACTCTAATGGTCGAGTTATTGGAGAGAAGTATTAGTTTAAGGTTTAATAAAAATAATAATAATAGACTTTTTAGAAAATAGCTTTTTTATTTCCCTCCCTCCCCTTCCAGAGATGGACATTCGTTTGAAATATTAAAGGAGCTTTGGCCTCTGTACAAACCATTCCAGATGCATAAAGAATATTCTCTCCCTTGTTGGTTTAGTCCAATCATGTCTGACATCTGGGCAGCAGCCTATTATTCTCATCGTGGTCAAAAATGATCGCAGCCGACGCTTTCAGTGCTTTTAAGGAGGGTGACCCACAGGAGATTACTGCTACGGGTAGAAGGTATGAAATTTGTTTTTTGTGCGCTTATTTCTTTTTGAAAGAAATTGGTTGTAATAAAAAAAAGACTGCCTAGGAAGAATTACTGACAAAAATTTACTGAATTAAACAATTAATGGACATGCATAATTCATTAAGATTTGCAATCTTACTTATCTAATTTAATTTAACCAAACCTATGCTACAACGACATAAATTATACTAACCTAACTTATAATAACACGCGCGCGCACACACACACACTAACACACATATATATATATATATATATATATATATATATATATATATATATATATATATATATATATATATATATATATATATATATATATATATATATATATACGGTATATATATATAATATATATTTTATATATATATATATATATAATATAACATAATATAACTCTTTCTATATATATAATATATGTATATGTATATATATATATATATATATATATATATGCTATATATATAATATATATATATATAATAATATATATATATATATATATCATCATCATCATCACATCATCATCATCATGTGGGTAAGGTTGGTACCATGCACTGGAAGCAGAAAAAGTAAGAAAGGAACATAGACACAGTCGTTGGTGTTCTGCGCGTGGCTTTATATTCTCCACGTCGAAGAAACTACAAGCCGTGCTTTTCAGAAATCCCCACGTCATTATGCCAACCATACCGTCGCTTGCACATGTACGTCTCTGGCTCCCTATCCGTGTTTGGCCTGCAGTGGTTCCTGGGTCTAGCAACCGATGCAGCGCCTCGGCTGCCTCCCTCATGCTCTCCATAAAGCTAGTTGCCGCCAATCCCTTGGATCTCTTAAGACCACTTCCCACTCCAAGGAATTTGGATGCAGACAGAAAACTATGTCATAGCACATCATGCTGGTGCTGCCAATTAGACTATAGTTTATTGCCATGTAATTTGAGCCATTCAGTTCTACCTCCAAACTTCTGTTTGACTAGGGAGTCCTGTGAATACATATGAGAGCTCGTTTCCTCTTCGGGGAAAGCCTGGAGAGTGGAGGCAGGGAGTATGCCCCTATCTCGCGAGGAGCAGCTCATGTGCTCCCTGTCCTCCGTACTCAAGTTCCAACCTCATCAGGCCCTTGTATATTTTGAAATGCGTCCTTCACAACCATTTTGTGGTCTTTGCTGGGATTGTTACTTTCATCTTCTTCCTTTCCTAGACCTTCCTCAGCGATCTGTCAAGCACTAACAATTTCCCACTACCAGCTAAGTGGGTTTATCGCCTCTCTCTACGCGGATCCAATCTACTACCAAAATTAGACACAGGTGCATTGATTCCTTTCTGTCCTTGGGAGGTCCGCCCAGCGACTATATGCTGGTTTATGCGGTTCCAAGACGGAAAAGAGATTGGAGCTAGCTGTTTCAGGGCATCCTGTATCTACCTTACAAATTCATCTATTTTTCGGAGTGGAACTGATAGCGTTGTCCTTGGCGGTGAATAGGGTAGCACCATCGCCCATAGGGTAATTATGCCTTCTTTTCCCATTTCTAAAGCGCCCCAGGCGTTAGTTGTGATCAGCAGAAAAGTCCCTCTACTTGTTGCCCAGAAATTGCAAATATTGAGTTTTGTTAGGTTCCACAGGTTGACAAAGGTTTATGTAAAAATCAGGAGAAGAGCAGGGTTTCAGCAGGGGTTGCTGTAAATTTACACTAATAATAGGGTTCAATAAAAAAAATAAAATATATTTTAATTAGATTTCTATAAAATCATTGGTGCAAAATATATAACCTTACCTAAATATAATCAATTTTTTGGTATTAACTATGATTTCAAATTAGGTGATGCCAAATTATAAATTTTCCAGGTTTTAACATAAAATATTCAAATTTGATATATCAAGCAGATTGGAAAGGAAATAAAATATAATTGTTAAAATATTAATGTATTTGTTTATTTAAAGTAAATATCTTAAAGAAAATCAAATATTTTCCGAAATCTCTTTCCAAATTTATTTATTTAGTGAGTTGTAATAATATATATATATATATAATATATATATGTATATGTATATATATGTAATAATATATATATATATATATATATGTATATATATATATATATATATATATATAATATGTATATATATATATGTAATATGTATATATATATAAGGTATACCTACAGGTTAATGGTGAAATAGCTAGCTTCTTCTTCTAACTAATATATGTATATATATATATATATATATATATATATATATATATATATATATGTATATATATATATAGCCAATATATAATAATATAATAATAATATATATGTATATGTATAAATATATATGTGTTATATATATGTATATATATAAATAGCCAATAATAACTATTATATCTTATATATATATATATATATATATGTATATATATATATATATGAAAAAATGTATATATATATATAATAATATATATAATATATAATATATATATATATGTAATGTAATATGTATATATATATATGTAATAATATATATATATGTATATGTAATATAATATATATAATATATATATATATATTGAGGATGTTGATCCTCATTAAAAGGAAGGAATTTGGAATGAAATACCTCGGAACTGCTTTCAGTACAAACCTTAGGCCCGAATAATCTTACCTTTCTTCGGCGAATAGTTCAACTCAAAGTTCGAGGTCCATACATTTGGGAAAATAAAAACATACACTGGTCAGCAAAAAAAAAAATTGAAATCTTTCCATAAATGGACTTTTGTATCAGATATATAGTAATTTCAAGTTGCTGATTTGATGGTGGTCAATGCGTGGAATATATTTTACAATCACACAATGACAACTTCCTAGGACAATAAGAAATTCATGTACGCCTGCGTAGCCTGTGTAAACGTTGCCTTGGCATATGTTTAAACGGGCAGCAAGTTTACTGCGGTCGATATTCCCAGGAGTATGTAGTACTTTAGTGATCTACATGTATAGGGTCCCAATGGCCTGGATGGTGTCCTATCATCCGCCAAATACAGTCGATGGTTAGTCATTTGTTCACCAGGGTGAACAAGACGATCTGTATGAGTTTGTGTTGACCGAGAGTGTATTACGGTAGAGTTGCAGGCCTACTCTCACTTCTCGGAACTCTGATACGATGCAGTAGTGGCGACTGTTTTATTAATACTTGAAGAGCAGTTTTAAGTGCATTGTTTTTAGCAGCATAGGTATACTTCAGTTACAGTAAAGATTCTCAGTACGGATGAGAGAGGTATAAAAATCAAAATGATTTAGAAGGGGATACATATCAAATTACATGGATGGTATATCATTGACACTCAAAATGGTAAACATTTTTGCTCGGTCGCTCAAGCTTGGTTCACCGTATCTCTTCTGTACTGTAGGACCAGCCAGCCTTAAAGATCACTGGACCAAAGAGAATAAGCCACCAGGAAGCCTTAGCGCAGGTGACAGGAACATCGTACGTGAACCACTTGTGCAGAAAACATCATCTGCCTCCACTGCACAAACTTGGGTTTGATGACAATTTGACCCTGGATCACCGTGGTAATCTTCCGCTTTATATGCTCCAACGTTTCCTGAACAAGTGGCAGTAAAAGCTAGGATGTTGATGGCCCCCTCATGCAGACACTCCTCCGTGATGCAGCCTTGCTCTGCACTTAACGGCTATGTTGGCCAAGAGCGTGGAATACTTTCCAAATGTAGCACAGAAAATTTTCTAGGAACAGGAAAGCCGAGTCACTAACATTGTGCAGGAACTGCTAGACAGTTTTTCATTCTCATGGATGTAAAATGAGTATAAAAGTTACTTTTACTTACATTCCAGCCTAGAAAATTTTGGAATGCCTAAATGTTGGTAGTAGGCAGAGTGAACACTTCATCAAGATCTCCCAAAAGTTCTTGAGCTTACATTACCCAGGGCCAGAATGGGATCAATATGATGGCCTACTATTGGCTGGAGCTTGGTGAGGGTGTTCCAGACGCTGTGCTGCAGTAGTCGTCCTACAAAGAAAGTTACTCATTAGGCATGTTTACATTAATAAGCCCATTTCCTTCTAAGCCATTTCAGCTGTTTGTCATATTACTCTTTATTATAGTTTAGCATTATATGTTTTAACATATATCTATCAAAAGACATGTATCATATCATTTGTGATTTGTTTCTCTCCCTTCATATGTCAACATATATATACCGTATATATATATATATATATATATATATATATATATATATATATATATATATATATATATATATATATATATATATATATATATATATATATATATATATATATATAAATATATATACTCATATATATTGAGTTAAATATCTATATCAAATCTCTCACCAACTATAAAATATATAATTACCTTTTAAAGTTTCTTGTTGTTCTTCAAAATAAGACGTGAAGGACAGTAAGTCTGTCAGTTAGTCTAAAAGTTATATAATACGTTTAGGTTAAGTCAGTCCTTTATTAAAAATAACACATGACATCAACTTAGTCCTTGAATATATAAAGTAAATTAAAAATAAGCCAAAAACTTAAATGGTGAAATAATCTTCCTTTATTCTTAAAATATAATAATCATTCAATGTAATCAATATTTAAATACAAAAATTAATTCAACGATTGATTCCATTTCTGTGACATAGAAAGAAAAATAAAAACAATTAGTAAAACTTATCTCAAAAAAGTGAACTGTACAGATCTGACATAAAATGGCCCCTGGCAAGAATAGTTCCACTACTTACATACCTGTATCTGTATCAAGTATATTATAATTTAACTTTTGCTTTTTCACCCCTTAATTACATCCTAACCCTTTCCTCAATTCCAACAGATATTTTCTGTTATTTTTCTTAGTTAATCCATCTGCTAATTGTATTCTTGAATTCACCCACTCCACTGATTGAACCACACCATTTTCCATTTTCTCTTTTAAATTCGCTAATTCTATCCTAAGTATCCTATTCTTAACCCCTTTTGTAGAATTGATGCTATCTTTTAAGGACTTGCAGTCAGTCATTGCTATTATGTTTAAGTTATTTTTATTTGCTGTTAATTCTTCCCACAGATATTTAATATATTCACCCCACTCTGTAGCCTCGACCATGCTCAAGGTTTCGGCTGACAAAGTGGAACTTACAACTCTTTTAGCCACTTTAGATTTCCATAATAATGGACAAGTATTGCCCACCGTGTCTTTTACTCTTATACAATATCCTATCTGAGTTCTACCTCCACTTATGTTGCCAAATGAAGCATCTGAATATACCTCCAAACGCATTCTTCCTTTCTTAAGCTTAGGTATTCTCATTTGTACTTCTTCTCTTTTTGCCCTTTCTGCAACCCTTATTAAGTCATTATAGTTTTCCACTGTAGCCTCTTTCATATTTCTTCCTAGAAAACTCACCTCAAAACTTAAATCAGGACGAGTATTCTGCGACATCCAGTTTAATTTTCCTAACATAGATCTATACAATGTCATCTCTTCTTCATTCAACTTTTCATCCATTTTTTCTTTGTTTAAATTCCTTATTACTAACTTATCTCTAGCATAACTATTCTGACTAATATCACCATTCTTCTCTTGCATTACTTCTATTCCCAAATATTTAAAAACCTCACTTTCTTCCCTTCCAACTTTTAATTCTTTCTTAACTTCAGATATAATCTTATCCTCAAACTCTTTATTACCTCCATAAATGAGATCATCCACATGGATGCCCATTATTCCATAAACTTCACCATTCTTTTCCCATTTAAATATGGTATTGTCTATTTTACTCCTTTTACCGCCAACTTTCATCAACACTTCAACTAGACTCTCGTACCATTTTCTGGCTGCGTCTTTCAACCCATACACTGTCTTTTTTAGTTTCCATAACTTTAAAGTGTTGACCTCATAAGGAGGTTTTATCACTACTTCTCTCTCCATCACTTTTCCTTGCAAATAAGCTGTTTTCACATCAAGGGTCTTTACCTGCCATTCGTTCATATTTATTATGGATAATATTATCTTCAATCCTTCTATTGAAAAAGTCGGAGCTTCACAGTCTTCTGTTTCAAGATATTCTTTCTCCATAAAACCTTTCACAACTAATCTTGCTTTCCATATCTTCCCACCTTCTTTCTCCTTTTCTGTAACTATCCATCTAGTCTTAAGAACCTTATTCCCTCCATTATCGTCTACCTCTTCAAATACATTATTTTCTTCCCAACTATCAATCTCTTTCTCCTTGGCTTCTTTAATTTTTTTCCATTGGTCAGATTCATTACTGTTAAAGTACACTGTTTCTCCTTCAATAAAGTACGATCTTAGGTCTTCTCTTCTTCCACTTCAACATTCTCTTAGATACTGCCCAAAACTCCTCTTCCCAGATCTAAATCTTTAGCATTGTCAGCACCATCATATTTGCGCCTTCTTCCCTAAGCAACACTTTAACAGGTATTAGAGGGTACCCTCAAAAGTAATTTTTCCCTTTTCCTTTCCCTCGGATGAGAGTCCTGCATGTGGAATCATCGCTCATTACAGGTGGCCTCTTTAATTCTTCTCCTCTATCCCTTCTTCTTCTTCTTCTTCTTCTTCTTCTTCTTCTTCTTCTTTCTTCTTCTTCTTCTTCTTCTTCTTCTTCTTCTTCTTCTTCTTCTCTTTTCATCTTCCTCCATCTCCTCTCCTATTTTCTGTATTTTAGTTATATGTATCTCATTAACTTCTCTGATCAAATAACGCTCCATGCTTTTCCATGACTATTTTCCCATCTCTTCCGATTATCCTACCCGGTCCTCTCCATTTCTCTTCTCCTTTTTTCTTATAATAAACTTTGTCTCCCACTTGTTAGTGCTGATCCTATGCAATCAGTTTTTCCTTGCTGGCTCTTATCTTATCAGTCTCTACATTCTCCCTTGCACTATCTTTAACTACGGTTTGTATTTGCATTAGTTTCCTTCAATTTTCTCCTTCTATTCATCTTAGGTTCAATTGGACCCTAAATTGTTCATATCTTGAGCTTTTCCCCTGTAATAATCCCAAACCCCACTTTCTAGTTGGGAGAATATCTACAACTCATTATCCTCATCATTCTTTCTTTCAGCATCACATTGGGATCCAGTCTCTGCCTTTAACTCATCTTCTTTGTTTTCTCATTTCCTTCCTTAAATACAACTGTCTTTCACTCTTAAGTTGTCAGGATCTCACTGTAATTACCATAATCATTCTCATCTCTACGGTCTGGAATTCAATTATCTCTTAAACTAAATTCTTCACCATCAGTTATTATCTTTGGCAGGGCTCCCATTAAATCATTTCTCCTTTACACATTTCCCCTAAAATGGAGGTTTCTTATCACCAACCACTTAGCTTACAGTAATGGTAGGGTTGCCCAATCTCTTTGACTAAACTTTTTCTCTTTAATTCCCTATATCCATCGTCATCTTACAATTACAATTTTTGCTAAGGAGGTCTGCTATGGGTCTTTCGGGAGGCTTCTTTATGTTACACATGTCTCTGTCCTTTAAATTTCTTTTAAGTTCTAACCTTTCTTTCATCCTCGTGAATTCTTGTCGTGATTGAAGCTTTAAATCATTTTGTTTGAAGTTTATCATATACCAATAAATAAATTACAAATGCAACCACTTACAGGTCTTTTCACTTCTTACATCATTATCATGTGGGTTTCACCCAATGTCCTTCTTTCTTATATTATTCCTTTACATAATTTATTCTTATATGGCGTTTATTCTCTATATTTAAATTATTTTTTTTTTGTTTAATAAATAGTTACATTCAAGATATTTATTTACAAAATCTATCCTAGCACCTAGCTTACCTAAAACTGTAGTACCTATTAACCACGGAATATTACCTTCTACTACTTCAGTTTCCAGTAATGCATTATTATTCCCTAGAACTATCGGTATCAAAAATTTCCTATTACATTTATATTCCTTCTCCCCAAAAACATAAGTTGTTTCTACTTTTCTTTCTGACTCCCTCATCTTAGCTCTTCTCTATTGAGTGTTGATAAAATTGCTCCTAGTCACAATTCTCCCACGACACTATTCTTACATCCTGTATCAACAATCGCACTTATTATATCCCAATTGTCCTCTTCTTCAATGCCCTTTTCTCCTAATAATACTATCTCTTTTGTTAACTTTTTCCGTTCATTACATACATTAGCTAAATGTCCTTTTTCTTTACATTCTTTGTCTGTCAACAGTTTATCGAGCTACACTGACCTTTCTTACCACATCGCTACATTCTTTGCTCAGTTTTTCCTATATTCTGGACAAAACTTTTGCACATGTCCTTCTTTCTTGCAATTATAACAAGTGAACTTCTTTTCTGTATTTTTATTCCTATCTCCACTATACCATACCTTATTTTGGCTCTGGTAACTCTTTCCCATAATACCTATTAATAGACTAGTTACTTTGTTATACGATATGTCGCCTTCCATTGCTCCTAACATTATTTTCTCCTCATTTTCTGATAACTTGCTTCTTCCCAACAACAAACCTCCTTTATGTTCATCTCCTAGATCTGTCATGCCAGCTGCTGTGCATCTTCTTAAGGCCACTTCAAACCTACATACAAAGTCTTGTATTTCTTCATTAATACCTCTTTCTATTCTGAAGAAAGCATTCATACTATCCATCTTTTCCCTTTTTCTATCACTACTATATTTCTTTTCTAGTACACTCATTATCTTATCTACACCATCGCTACCAACTAACTCGTCTCTCGGTAGACCTCCTACAAGCTCCCAAGGTTCTCCACATAGTGCACTTCTAATCGTTAGCCCCGGGTATTTGTCTATATTTTTGTTTCTCCAAATCCAATCTTCAACCTTTCCTTTCCACTCTAAAAACTTCTCTTTCTTTCCATCAAAAACAGGACACTTCTCACTCCTTTTGTTTCTATCATTGCTTTCATCATCTGAGCCCATGTCTCATAAAGATTCTATCGTTGAATTAAAATTGAGTTAAATATCTATATCCAAATCTTTATACCAACTATAAAATCTGATATTCCCGGTATATAATTACCTTTTAAATTTTCTTGTTGTTCTTCAAAATAAGACGTGAAGGACAGTAAGTCTGTCAGTTAGTCAAAAAGTTATAAAATACGTTTGGGTTAAGTCATTTATTAAAAATAACACATGACATCAACTTAGTCCTTGAATATATAAAGTAAATTAAAAATAAGCCAAAAACTTAAATGGTGAAATAATCTTCCTTTATTCTTAAAATATAATAATCATTCAATGTAATCAATATTTAAATACAAAAATTAATTCAACGATTGATTCCATTTCTGTGACATAGAAAGAAAAATAAAAACAATTAGTAAAACTTATCTCAAAAAAGTGAACTGTACAGATCTGACATAAAATGGCCCCTGGCAAGATATATATACTGATATGTGATATATATATATATATATATGTATATATATATATATATATATATATATATATATATATATATATATATAATATATATATATATATATATATATAATATACAGTATAAACAAAATATTATTATGGTTTTAAGAATTTTGTATTTTTAGATAAAAGTTGTAAATTAATTTTCAACTTTTTAGACTTATTTTAATACTAGGATGCATTTAAATATTTTACTATTTATTGCAAGCTTAAAAGTATTGTGTGGCGGTATCAGCATATTGACAGATTTAGTGAATTATTAGTCATTTATTATATTTTACGTTCAGTTCTGTCCCACTGCTTTCACGGGGTTGTGTGTGGTAGCGATGTTTGCTTTTATTGTTGGTATGTTAGTGTATACTGAGTGTTTCTTATTATTTTATCATCAAATACCATTTTTCAGATATTTGTGGTTGTAATTACCCAGTCAGAAATATGGGTAAGTTAGTGAAGATTGAGTCCACGGAAAGTCGGACCTTATTAATGTGTTTATTGCAGTGAGCAACTTAAAACGAAGAAATAGCGCTTGTAACAGGTTTCAAGCTCAAACAGTAAATGTGTAAGAGAATTAATACGGAGGATGCAAGTTACAAGGCTCAAATAGGGTTGGCAAGTAATGAAAGAAAAAGAAAAAACAACACCAGGAGGACCAAAAAAAAAGAGTTCAAATAAACCAAAAATAGAGGCTATCATGAAGCTTTTCAATGTTCTATCAGCAGAGGGGATTATTATTTCTAGAAGAACCGCCAATAGGAGGTTATTAGATGCTGGATTAAAAGCCTATCGTCCAAGAAAGAAGCCTAGACTAACTTTAGAAATGAAACGGCCAAGTAATGCCTGGGCTCAGACTCATATTCATTAGACTTCTGAGCAATGGGAGCAGGTAAGAGTTGATCAGATAGCTATTATTTCTTTTATCACTCATAAAAGAGCATTTGTTATTAGTAAAATCGCAATGACACTTGAAAATATCATTATTACTGAATTATCAACCATCTATGGTTTAATGTCATGAATTACTGTACTTGTTTGACTACTTGCATCATCTTCTATGCTTTTCCTACTTTTCCTATTGTGTTTTATATTGCTCCAGATTGTATTCTTTGATGAATCCAACATTTCTGGGCTTGATGATCGTGTGCAGAGCGTGAGAAGGCGATCAGGTGAGGAATTTAAACCCAAATGCCTGAAAAAAACGATAAGATTTCCACAGAAAATCATGGTGTGGGGTGCCATTTCTGTTCATAGCCCAAGTCGATTGATGATTGTTGAAGGCACCATAGACCAGCATAAGTATATAAATGTACTACAAACTCGTTTACTACCTCAAACAAGGGATTGGTTTGGAAATAGACCTTGGATTTTACAGGACTCCGCCCTGTGTCATTCTGCGAAGTCAGTAAAAGATGGTTCGCACAGAATGGCGTAGAGGTACTTCCATGGCCTGGAAATTCACCTGACATGAACCTTATTGAGAGTTTGTGGTCCGTGTTGAAAGATGAAATACACGATGTTCCAATTACGACCAAAGTAAAACTCATAGAACGTGTTATTCAGGTTTGGTTTCATTCTGAAAAAATCCGAAATTTGTGCAGAACTTCAATTGCTGGCATGCCCAGTCGCGTTAAAGCACTTGCGGGTGCCAAAGGTGCCCAAACCAAGTACTAAAATATTTATATTGTCCTGATGTATTAAAATAAATTCAAAAAAATTGAAATTAATTAAATTTCATATATTAATATTAAAAAAAACAGTTTTTAAAAATTCATCAAATAAATCTACTTAGTACCATATATCCCCCAATAATGATAGACCTCTTGAAGGTAAATCACTTAAAATTTACAAATCATGTTACACACAATATCTACAAATGTGATGTGATAATACAAAATAAGATTATTTTGGAATCAGCACATCAATAATCAATTGAGAAACCCCGTCCAAGAAATTTATGTTTTTACCAGTGTATATACCAGTAATAAACAAAATAAATAATTATTTCTTACCTGTAATCCATTCACATATTAAAAATAATTAAATAAATTTGGTTTGTAGTTAAAAATGTAAACTAAACTTTTATTTGAATAAACTCTAAGTTAAAAATAATAGAAACAATGCAAGTTCTCATAATTTAAAGATTCTTCTATTTCTTGTGGCTTCATAAATATTTCCTCCTGTTCTAATATTCTTTACTTTAGACTAGTGACAGTGGGCTGAGAAGGTATTTTATTATAGTTTTTTCTTTAAATTAAAACTATTCAGGGTTTTCCACAATTGAAAGAGATATCATTATCTTTATTACACTAATTAAATAGGCAAACTTATATATTTGTTTATTTCTTGATGTAATTTCGTATGTGGCCTTTGCTTTGTACAATAATCATCAATCAGAAGAGATAGGTTTCTTTCCCTCCGCTTTCTTTTTCATGACGTTTGATTCTTACAATTTCTTTAAACAATCCATTAAAAGTGAAAATATAACCTCCAAACTTCATACACTGAGATCATCAGTAGTGAAGGTGGGCTAAAGTACCATGCATTTTCTTTCCATACATAACCACCATATTTTGCTGATTCATCACAGTTCATATTTTGAAAAATTAAACTTAGATCACCAGACTAAAGTACGCAACTCACAAGATTTATCTATAGAAACTTAGAAAGTCTTTTCTACTGATTTCTTAAGCTTCAAGTCTAATTATTACTGAAGCTTTGTTTTAATTGCCTTATTTAAAAATGGATTTATTGCTAAAATGGAAGGATCTTGGGCGACTGTTACTTCGTTTAATGCTTGTTTTAGTGATGTTGTCAAGTGGCTCAAGTAAATGGAATAATTTTGCCACTGAAAAATCAACATTTACGATTGCTTCAACAGCGTATGGACAAAGAGACTTTTGTTCAAACAATCTTTTAAGCATATCATAAGTTCTGTTTCAGCGTGCAGAAACGTCTTGAATTAATTTATACTGTTTGACATTCGCTGCATCTGTAAAGTTTTAAGCACCAACTGTTGCTGAATAAGAAATGAGAGGATATGCTTCTGTAAGTAAATAAAATATCTTTAGCAGACTTTGTGGCCATAATATTGAATCATTAGATACATGGTTACCTTATATGAATAAAATGGAAATTATTAACAACCCTCTCCCTTATACTAATACCAACTGAATTTGCATTATCCCCGTATCACTAAATGAATTCTATTTTTAGAATATTGAAAAATGTCAAATGCCCTTATAGGATCTGAAAAATGACAGATTTTTTTCGCCATATTGGCTACAAAGTTTGTTTTTTTTTTATTTTTTTGAAAATAAGTTTCTAAAATTTCAATTTTAAATTGAAATAACTTTCCCTTATATTTGACATGTTATTATTTATAAAAGCTCCAATATTTATTGGAATAGTTCAGCAAAAATGAATGCCAGATATTCAGTCTTTGGCGGAATAGGCTGGATACCAGATCTTGGCCAGAATATTCAGCACATCCTAAATATATATATATATATATATATATATATATATATATATATATATATATATATGTATATATATATATATATATATATATATATATATATATATATATATATATATATATATATATATAATAATATATATATATATATATATATATATATATATATATATATATATATATATATATATATATATATATATATATACGGTATATATATATATATATATATATATATATATATATATATATATATATATATATATATATATATATATATATATATATATATATATATATATAATATATATATATATATATATATATAAAGGAAAGTGATTTAAGATATTTAAAAACAAATAGTGAAATTTCAATAAAAAGATGCTTGGATTATATAAGGAGGAAAAATACTAAGGTTATCGTAGGAAAGCAAGAGGTAAATAGACGGTTTTGGAAGGGGAGGATAGATAGGGGACCATACCAAAGGGAGACCGAGGCTCTGGAGGAAGCGAAGGTTAGAATGATAAGGGAATCTGCTTAGGTAATTGAATAGGGATGGTGCTTTGTAACTGTGAAATGGATGTGAGGGGTGTGGAAGAACACTTCGAAAATCTACACAATAATACTTAGTAATAGTAAGGGTGTTAGTGGTATTATTGTGGTTTTGGTGAATTTTTGAGAGGAATAGATATTTTAGGGATGAGGGGTTATTAGTAAGGAGGAGGTAATGGTAGGGGTAAGAGAAAAAGTTGAAGAATAAATTAGAAATCTCTTAGGTATGGAATGAAAGTGCTAGTGAAATGATCAAAGAGCGGAGGCGAGATGGTGATTGATTGGATTTGGAAGTTGTGTAATAAAGCGTTTATGGGTATAGTTTCCAAAGGGATTGGAGGAGGCGGTAATAAGTACCTATATATAAGGTAGGAAAAGAATTGTAAAAATTATAGGGAATAGGGTTTATTAGGTGTTAGCAAAGGAAGGTATAACAATTATTTTGGTTGAAAGAGTTAAATAGTGACTAGGGACTGGTTGGTGAAGAACAAAGATTGCGTTGGAGTGGTAGAGATGTGGATCAAATCTTTGGCTAGAAACAATAGTTGAAAAAAATAGGAGAAGAAGAATAAAGTATGTTAGGTTTGTCGGATTTAGCAGGCGTATAGTAGAGTTGACAGAGCTTTGCTTGGCGGGGTATTGGTGATATGGTGTTGGTGTTAAGCTTCTGAATGGAATCAAAAGTATGTATAGCGATAGTGAAGCGTGTGTAAGAATAAATGGTGTAATGGGAGATTGGTTTAGGATTAATAGCGAAGTGAGACAGGGTTGTGTTATATCTCCTTGTTTATTCAATTTGTATATGGATGGTTATGAAAATTGGGGTGGGATGGCAGAAATAGTTATTTAGGTAATTAGAATGGGAGAGAGTGGAGAGGTGCCCTACCTGTATGCGAGGATGATTGGTTTTGTGGCGAATCGAAAGAGGTTTGAGAGGATTGGTAGAAGTTGGCAGGGTATGTAAAGGGAGGTTTGAAAGTAACGTAGATAAGAGTAAGGTATGGTTGGGAGTGAGGACAGTCCTCAGGTGTGAAGTTATATTTAGATGATGACAGCTGGAGTGCAGTGTCTGAGTTTTAAATATTTAGGGTATGTGTTTGGGAATGGATGATGCAGAGTGTGGTAGGAAAGTTGTGAATGGCCAGGAAGGTTGCTGGGTGCAGTCATCGTTGGTGGTCATAAAGGGACTAAGTCTCCAAAGTGCATAAGGTCTACATGAGGTATATTATTACTGTGTTATTGTATAGGTAGTGAGACCTATGGTCTAGAATAAAGTATAGATCCTAAAGTTCAAATGTGTTCAGATGGACAATCTTAGGGGCATACTAGGGTAAAAAGAATTAATAAAGTGAGTAATGAAGAAATTATTAGAGAGTTGTGTGGTGTGAAGAAAGGGGTAAATGAGAGAGAATAAATGAAAGTATATTGAGATGGTTTGGTCCTTATGAAAGGATGAATGATACTTCGGTTGGGTTAGCGGATGTAGTGGAGAGTGTGTTGAGAACCGACCGGCTGGGAGACCGAAGGAAAAGTGGATTGAGTCAGTAAAGGAATGTCTGCGGGAGAGAAATGTGAGTTTGGCAGAGAGGCGAGAATAAAGGTGCATGATAAGGAGTGAATGGCAGGGTTTGTGAGGGGGCATGGTTTGTGGCCCACCTGGGCAGGATGAGCCTTATTTGACGATTACCATAGTGAGAGTCCAGTCGCGGTCCCATGATGCTCCTAGGGTGGATTTTCTGTCTGTGGCGAGCTCTCACTAATTAATATTAAGGTACAGAGGGTGGTAAGGCTGTACTTTCTTTTCTCAACATTTGTCATGTTCTCCTACTACTTTTCTTTTCCAGTGCTTGTAGCGCACCTTACTCCCAATCTAGGGCCAAGAGGGAAAGTGAAGAAAAAAAAAAAATAAATATATATATATATATATATATATATATATATATATATATATATATATATATATATATATATATATATATATATATATATATATATATATATATATATATATATATATATATATATATATATATATATATATATATATATATATATATATATATATATATATATAATTATAACTCTCTCTCTCGCAATCTCTCTCTGAGATAATCCACCCTAAACACGTAAATAATACTAATAAACATCACAATTAAATGTAATCTAAACCAATAATGTATGCTTTGCCTAAGACAATCAAGGCCTCTGTCTGATCAGACCAAAACCTGCAAAAATAAAAAAATGAAAAATATTGTTTAATTTAGTTGGTTATCCTTCTTCTTCACATCCTTAAGGCATCCTGAATTTAGGAGTATAGAATTTTGAATAATGTCAAGGCTCACTTCGCCCGGTATTTTATTAAAATTATCAGTATTGTATATATATGACGATTCAATTATTTTCCTCTTCATAACTTGATTGATGTATTTCAATGGAGAAACGGAATTTATATTGATTTTATGGTCGTGCAGAGTTCGATGGACTGTTAAAGCTGAATTAGGAGAGTCTTTGATAAGATCATGTTTATGTTGTTTAACTCGTCTGGGTAGATCATTAGTCTCGCCGATGTAAACAGATGGACAGTCATAGCAGGGAATTTTATAAATGCATTGCGTTTGATAAGTATTAATTTTAGGGGGTTTAAAAACTTTTTTCAAAGGAATTGTATTACTTTTTATAAAGCGAATATTTTTGGGAAGATGTTCTTTTAATTGATAATTTAAATTACCAGGAATGAAAATAAGAAAAAGTGGTGTGAGGAATGGGAGGGTTACTATTATAGAATTTTTGTTTGGCTTTGCGAAATGCTGAATTAATGACATAAGGAGGATATTTTAGTTTGATGAAAGTAGAAAAAAGAAATTGAGTTTCTGTTGAGAGATTAGGAGGAGAGCAAACTCGAAGGGCTCTAAGATAGAGGGCAGTTAGTATAGCTAATTTTGGAAGTGCGCAGATCGAATAAGAGGAGGAAGAAGTGGGTTTCTGTAGACAGAAAAGGATAGATGTGGAGAGTTTTTCCATGAAATTAAAGTATCAAGAAAAGGTAGAGAAGAGTTAATAGGTAATTCATGTGTGAAGGAGATAGAGGGAATATTCTTGATGTTGTCAAATGAAATTTATATTGATGTCATTTTGGAAGTGCAGAACACGTCATCCACCATAAGCCATGTGGCATTAGAAGAAGGGTGATGGGACAATGTAGTGGTGTTTCAAAGGTTCCATAAAATATTGCTTAGAGTGCTTAGATGAGGAGAATCCATTGAGAGGCCATAAAGTTTGTTTTGTAAAAAGGTGTTAAAAATAAAAACTGTGATCAAGTGTAGAAAATAAGTTGCTTAAAAGAGAAAGAGGGATAATTTAAAAGTGATGTTTATGTTTCTTAGGAATATAGTTTTCTAGTAAGTTTAGGTAAATGGGACAGTGCAAAGGAGAGGTGGGGAAATGGGAGGTGGCCGATCAAAGAAACTAAGAATTGGTAGTGTGGAAGGATTAAGTGTAGTAAGATACGTTGTATTGAATCTTCTTGACATTGATGAGATGGGAAGATTGAAATTTTAGATTCTGGTTCAATTAGAAAGATATTAGGAAGAGAAAGATTTATAAAGTGGTGCACCAATTATGCTGAAATGATGAGGCGTAAGAAAGTGATTGTAGGCTTATGAATGTTGGCAAGCCATAAGTCGACAGATTAATTGTATTAGCCTTATTGTATTCATAAATGTAGGGTATATTACTACTTACGTTCGGCTAAATTTATAATTATATATATATATATATCTTCTCTCTATATATCTATATATATATA
>JABUQX010141712.1:5000-10000 GCA_015478945.1 Trachelipus rathkii
AGGATTTCAAGGATTGTAAGGACAGTTTTCAAGAATATCAAGGATTAATGGGACAGTTTTCAAGGATTTTAGGGGCGGTTTTCAAGGATTTCAAGGATTGTAGGGGAAGTTTTTAAAGATTTCAAGGATTGTTGGGGCAGTTTTCAATTATTTCAAGGTGTGACAGTTTTCAAGGGTTTAAAGGATTGTATGGATGACACTTTCAAGGATTTCAAGAATTGTAGGAGCGGTTTTAAAAAATTTCATGGATTGTAGGGACAGTTTTCAAAGATTTCAAGGATTGTAGGGGCAGTTTTCAAAAATTTTAGTGGCCGTTTTCAAGGATTTTAAGGATTGTAGGGGAAATTTTCAAGGATTGAAGGGGGATTTTCAGAGGATCAAGGATTATATGGGCAGTTTTTAAGTATTTCAAGGATTGTAGTTGCAGTTTTCAAGGATTTCAAAGATTGTAGGGGCAGTTTTGAAGTAGACCTCTTTTGACAAGTACGGAGAGATTATTAGAGCGATTTAAAGACAAATACGAATATATATATATATATATATATATATATATATATATATAAAGTGAGTTATATATATATATATATATATATATATATATATATATATATATATATATATTGAATCAATAAGTACGACGACAACAACATGAATATAAAATAGTATTTGGCTTGATAAAGATATTTAAATATTTATTAACCACCTCATGGATGAGAGGGTACAGAGGGCAGAACACTGTTGTAGACATAGGATCCTCTGCCATGCATTAATATGCCCAACACTAATATACCAATTTAATAATTCAATAATTTTTAATTTATCACCTTTTATTATACGTCTGGCAATAAACACCTTAATTAACTTGTTCTCAAAATTTATTACACACACTTTACTGACTTTAGCCTCGAAATTGTGAATAGAAAGATCTGATGTATTATGTTGAGTTCTAAATTTTTCTTTTAATCAGTTTTTCCATTTCTTTAAATTTTTCCGTTTCTTGCAAATAGAAAACTACTTATAGATCAATAATAATAATAATAATACACACACATACATAAAAATAATAATAATAATAATAATAATAATAATAATAATAATAATAATAAAAGAAGCATCGCTACACGACGCTTTAACGCGAACGTTCAAGCTTGCGTGAAAAGCGATCTATGCCCGCATAGGCGCTTTTACTCACTTCGCTCGCGGTACATATGTGCTTAAATATTATTAATACTATGATCATTAAATATGTAAAATACTATATGAAATTATCAATTAATTATTTATTTTTGCTCAGGTACTTAACTTATCCTCAGTACTCTATTTCATTCGATCTCTTCTATCCACTCACAAAATTTCAGCCTTATAAGTCCATTTCCAAAGCTTTGGGCCTCACCCCCCCCTAAAGGGGACCCATATATATATATATATATATATATATATATATATATATATATATATATATATATATATATATATATACATATATATATATATATTATAGGGAGCTGTAGCGAAAGGCTGCCGTGCGTAACAACTTACCGCGCCCAGAGCGAGGCAAGTTTTGAGCAGGGCAATCGCCTCGCGCATATTTGAAAATGTTTTTCTTTACTAATAATAATGATAATAATAATAATAATAATAATAATAATAATAATAATGACACACACACACACACACACACAATAATAATAATAATAATCATAATAATAATAAAAAGTTTAAATTTTTACTATAAATTCTTAATTTTTTCTAACTATTTTTGTGAAGCTCAAAATTAATTATTGTACATTCTTTTAATACATATATATATATATATATTGGGCTCATGTTTTAATAAATCCTTACGTTTTTCTAACTCATAAAATTTTAGGTTAAATTTCTACAACTTAGTTTTAAATTTTTAAAATGTTTGGTAAAAAAATTACTTTTTACAGATTTCTGGTAATAGATTTATCGGAAGCTTGAAGTTTTTAATGTCAATACAGTATGTTAGGGGAATATATATATTAATGTGATATAGAGAGAAAAATATTCTTTAAGATCTTATAAAATATATATATATATATATATTATAAGAAAGAAGAAAGTGAGATATAGTATATATATATATATATATATATATGTATGCTATATATATATTATATATATAAGGCTATTATACATATATATATATATATACATATATACGTTGTAATATGTTTAAAAAATTCTGCAATATCCTTTAATATTATTGCAAATAGATTTTTTTCCTACATTTCTTTTACCCACGCATACTTCCAAATATATGAATCAATCATCTTTGTGTTATTCCTTTTGTTTTTGTTTATATTTAAAAACACCCACGTACTTTCCATCGTCATGTTTTGTTCACCAATTCATATTAATTAGCAAAAACCTGTGAAATAAATTAAATATTATTTTTAACAAAATTGAACTTTCTTAATCTGATGCAATATAACCTATCCTCAAAATAATTTAGTATTTGAAAGGTTGGTAATAATTTTTGTAGCAAAATTAAAATTAAAAATCGATTTGCCATAAAAAGAACTTACTTTTTTTTTATTTTTTGAGCTTCAAATGGATTTTTATTTTAGTAACATTTTTATCTTCCCTATTCAATTTTCAGTTTATTTATTTTACTTCACATATTTTATTATTTGTGTCCACAACAAGTGTTGTTATATATGTTATATATATATGTTATATATATATATAAGAAGATATATATATATATATATATATATAAGGTTAAGGTTATATATATATATATATCAGCAGCATATATACAGGAGTTAGCAGTACATATGTATATATATATATAGAGCATATATTTATATATATATATATATATATAAGGTTAGTTATTATATATAGATGGTCAGATTTTTTTAATGCTCTACAGTATGTAGTTAGAGAACGGCAGGTCCTTACAGTAAAAACAAATTATATATTTGGAATCAGCCTGAAAATTCTAAGGATGGGACTTTATCTTTTTTTTTTTTTTCTTTTTTTGGAAGCAAAAATTTTTTTTTTTTTTAATCCAAAGTTTGTTTTAGGGTAAAACGCAAAGATAGCAGGAGTGGGGGTCACTTTCGCTTTGGAGTGGGAAGAGGGGGGGATTCACCCTCTTCTCCCCCGATGCCCCCCTCCCCGCTCTTGGTCTTTGGGTGTCGCTGCCCCTCCTGACCATCTCTCCGCATGAAACGTCCCCCCCCGTCCCCTGTCGGCCTGAGCCCCCTAAATTTGGTGAAATAATTTTGTTTTGTTTTTTGGAAAATTTAAGTTTTTTTAGGGGTTTCGAGCCGATGGGGACAGAGGGGGACGTCATACCCCGGAGGGGGAGGAGCGGAGGAACTCCCGCGACACCCAAAGACCAAAGAGTTAAAGGTCCTTGGCACCGTTTCCCCGAGTGGATTAGTCCCCCGTCGTGTCCACCGGGAGGCCGAGAAAGACCCCGACTCTGCCATTTTATGGTTTACCCTTGTTGCCCTTAGACTTTTCTAAAAAAATTACTCAAAAAAAAGAAACCCATCCTTAGAATTTTCGGCTGATTCCAAATATATAATTTGTTTTTACCGTAGGACCCGCCGTTCCTGTGTCACATACCAGAGCATTAAAAAAATCTGGATCATCTACAGGCATATAGAGCATATATATATAAGTACATATATATTATATATATATATATGCTACATATATGTATACATATATAGGTGTATATGCTAAGGTTATATATAGATAAGTAGTATATATATAAGTATATATATATATATATATGTATATATATACAATTAATTCTATTGCAGAACACAAATAATAAATATTTACGTCTTGAAATAAACAAAAGCCTCAAAAATAAAAAAAGTAAGTTCCTTTTATAGCAAATAAATTTTTTTAATTTTTCTTTACCTAAATAAAAATTATTACCAACCTTTCCAATACTAAACTATTTTTGAGGACCATGAGCTACTTTGTATTAAAAATCTAATGTAAATATAAGCTTTCATCTACCCATAATTCAAATCTATGTAACCTACCTAACCTACTTATCTCATCCTGGCCCCTAACCTACCTACCTAACTCACCCCAAACTAAATCTGGGGTCTGACCTAGCCCCATATTCTATCCTATCCCATACCCATAAACTAATCTTACCTAATTGAAACCTACCTGATCATAATGTGTTAGTGCAGGCCCGGGCCCTGGTCCTAGGTAATCAGCCTAGCCTGCACATAGCTCTGTGTATAACTTAACAATATACTGGTTATCAAATATCCTCTCTTGTTTTATCAATGGAAACAGTCGTTCATAAGAAATATAATAACAATACAAAGAACATTGAAGATCAATCATGAACATTTAACACCACTGGTTAAAGAAACTAAAAATGTAGTTTCAGATGAAAACTTATAAATAAAAAGGCCTCAAAAGAAAAAGAAATTAAAAACTTGTCGAATACCAATGCTGGCCAATAATCTTGTTATAGGTGGCTGAACATAATTATCAGCGTAAGAAAAATTAACATGACCCAAAAATTATATACAATTGCATATAAATATATACGATTACATACGATAATCAATTTTATCTACATCATGAAACCTATAAAAATAACAATATATGGGTCATGTTAATTTTCCTTGCTGTTCTTGGTGAAGCTCTTTGTTAATAATGAAAAGCAAAATTTACCCTATGAAAGAGAAGATAAGTTATTCAACATTTACAGTATTGGTGAAGCTCGATAAATTTTTAATTTTTCTTATAATTTTTTTATTTCATATTTTAAGTTTTTTTTTAAACAATTTTATTTAATTATTAACTGCATTGGTGCTAAAATAAAATGTTCAAGATTGTTCTTCGATATTTTTAATTATTGTTATTTATGTTCCTTATGGTATTTAATTACATTAGTATGATGTGCTCGTAAGGAGGAATTAAATACTTGTCTAAAATCAGTGTTAAATTCAATAACTACTTGTGGGAGGTAACATAAATCATTA
>JABUQX010141713.1:0-12500 GCA_015478945.1 Trachelipus rathkii
TATATTACTTCGTTCAGTTGGAATTTGGGTGAACCGTTTCATTATCGTGAAACACTCGCATTTTCGTGCGCCCTTCAGGTGGGAGTATAGCGATGGGAGGGGGTAATGTGGAGAAAAGGGGAGGGTAACGTGTGTGTGTGTGTATATGCACTGCGTGTAATGAACAACTTGTGTAACGTTATTGCACGTCATCAGCACTCAATCTAACCTTTTTTAGTTTTACCCTAACTATAAACAAAGGGGTGGGGTAAAAAGGGGGGAGGGTAAATAATAATAATATATATATATATATATATATCGATATATATAAACTCATATACGTACATAAAAATAATCGATATGTACGTACGATCATATGTACGCGCGCTACGAGCGCTGGTAATCGTGCAATGTTGCAAATGTTGCTTTGCAACATTTGCAACATTGCAATCAACATTTGACATTTGTAACTGGTATTCTCGTACTGGTTACTACTCTAGCCGATGCTTCAGCTGAAATGTTAAATGATGTTAAACGAAAATTACGACGTTAGATGACTGGTTAAGGTGTAGGTCGCCGTAAAAAAACTTGTAAAGAGGAATAGGAAAGGAAGGACCACTAAAGAAAAAGTGTATTGATGTGTTCGCTCTCTAATAACGATGATAAGTGGTAACTTTTTACATAAATAATGATAACCTGCAACTATTTCGTATATAAGAAATGTTTAAACATATCTCTTCTCATTATACGTCAGGCGATTCTACCAGAAAGATGCATTTCCTCCATTCCTCCAGCATAGACTGTTGTATGAGTGAATTGGATCTCTTCTCCGTGAACCCTACACAGATCAGTGTAAGCAAATCCAATTTTATTAGTATTAACCCCGTTCACGCAATCACAAATACTGATGTATCGCTCGAATTCAATATCCCAGGCACTTCTGACCAATATCTTGACCCTTCGAATGTGTTTTCATAGTGTCCACCGAGACAAATTTCTTGTATACATGTTTTAATCAATTTGAAGTGTTTTTAAATGAAACATCTCTAGGTGCATCAGCTGCAAGTTACCCTTATCGAAGTTATATTGAAACTTTACTAAATTACTCTCAAGATGCGAAGGAGTCTCACCTGCAATCATGCGGATATTACAATTTAAAAGATCTTGAGAAACATAGAGCCAACGCAGCTAAATCTAAAAGTAACACGTACGAATATTACGGCCGTGTAAACGGCGATATATTCTCTCCGGAAAGACTAATTCTACCATCATTGGACACCCGCATCAGGTTAACTAGATCTACACCTCAATTTGCGCTTAATGTTCAAAGCAATGTCTTAGCCACAACTACCGCACCAAAACCTATCTTCAAATTACTGGATGCTTATCTATTTGTACGTAAAGTGAAATTATCTACCATTAAACATATGGAAATCAAGAAATCTCTTTTGACTGATACCGCAAAATATCCAATCAAGAGAATTGAGAATAAAATTTTTAACTTTACCCAAGGATTATCGAGTATTAAAATACCTAACATCGTCAATGGTAGCTTACCTCAGAAAGTGATAATAGGGATTATAGAACACGAGGCTTATTCTGGAAACTATGGAAAGTCTGCCTTTAAATTTATCCATTTCGGATTTAGAGGTATCAGTTTGCACGTGAATGGTCAACCATACGGTCGTGATTATGAGATGATATACGAAGGATCACATTCTCAATGTTGACGACCTTTTTACGATTTAATTGCCAATACAGTATCATGCAGCGATAACGGTACAGGTGTTGATCTCAACACTTATGCTGAAAACAGTAATTTATATGCGTACGATCTCACAGCTGATCTTTCCACCTGTAGTGCTTATCATCTCAATATCCTAAGAAAAGGAACATTAGGTCTGAATCTCAAATTTGGACAAAGTTTGACATCCCCAATCTCATTTCTAGTGTATCTGGAGCATCCTCAAATCATTAAGATTGACAGAGTACGAAATATAATCTTGAATTATTAAAGATGAATGAAGATGAAATATTAAATGTCTTTCGTAACGAAATTCGATTTTTAGGCGTATTCGCCTGTAATGAACTCAGCTCTGTGAAATTGGAAACCGACTCTGGACTTATCTTCAACACTTTCCCTCGGGATGTTTCGCGCAATAGGACACTGGATAACTGTGTATAAGAATAAAAATAATGTTGTGTATTTCTTAGACTCTCTGCAGTTAGATTTTATGTTTAGTAATCATTAGGTAACATCTTTTTTAAAATATAATAGTGTTCAATATGTTAAGACCTTATGTTTTTCTGTACAACCTATCAGTTCTAATTTATGTGGTGTATACTGTATTTATTTCATTATATGTTTTTTAAATAATGTTTCTTTTAATAAACTTGTAAATATATTTGATGCTAAAAATTTATATGACAACGATTATGTAGTTTGCACTTATGTTATAAATGCTTTAAAATAAAACTTGTTTTTTTCCCCGCTTTTTATTCGAAGATTTTATTTATACTAAAGAAAAAGAGAGCTGAATCAATAGATCAATAGATCAATAGATCAATAAATCATGGATGGGTAGAACGGTGGTGGGATGGGCAGTTTGATTTACTGATTTACTCATTTACTGCTTTACGGTATGTAAAATCATGACAATTTTAATAAAAATATGACTTGAATCAATAGATCAATAGATCAATAGATCATGGATAGGATGGTGGTGGGGAGGGCAGTTTGATTTACTGATTTGCTGATTTACTGCTTTAGAATATGTAAAACAAAACAATTTTAATAAAAAAATATAACTTGAATCAATAGGTCAATAGATCAACAGATCAATAGATCATGGATGGGTAGGAGGGTGGTGGGATGGGCAGTTTGATTTATTGATTTACTGATTTACTGCTTTAGTGCATGTAAAACATAACACGTATATATATATATATATATATATATATATATATATATAGATATAGAAAAGTGTTATATATATAAATAAAAAAAAAAACATATATATATATATATATATATATATATATATATATATATATATATATATATATATATATATATATATATATATATATATATAGAAAAGGAGTCGGCGAGCAAGCGAAAAAGAATTGAGCAAACAGACACAGACCGATTGGACAAAAAGTTACGCATAAACACACACACACACCCATACCCACTCTACGGACCAAAACACTCATAATTTGACCAAAAAAACTTAATACGACAAAATGTCAATGTTGCAATGTTTGCAACATTGCATGCAACATTGCAATGTTGCATTGCAACATTCTTACTGTCCAAGTCGGGTTATATACTGCTCATGTCATTAGAGTGTCAAGAAAAGGAAGTGTGTTATTGTTAGAATGTTCAATAGTGAATTTTATTTTAGGATATATATTGTTTATGTGAGTGAGAATGTCATTAGGATTTATGTTGAGATGGACAGCGGCGAAGACATCATCGACATATCTGTATCAAATAGAGTTAGAGAGAAGGGGATGGGGAGAATATGATATATTTCTATAAGTTCCAATCCGACCTCTTAAAAGATTTTTCACGGATTTTGAAACATGGAAAGCTACAAACTCAAACCAACCTTACAACTTTGATTTTTTAAAAAGCATTTTGACTTCTAATATTCTTAACTCTTTAACTCTTAAAAATGTCCCTTAAAGTTTTACACTGCACTGTCTTCCCTCCTTAACAACAGCATTATTGTGATACTCGCTCTGACAAATGAAACAATATTGTCATGCTTTATAAACCAGACTATACCAGCAAATGTTACATTCTCTTAGCAGACAATAATACTTACTCTCTTCTCACGAAAAACCCACTAAAAACTCCCAAAACATCTTTAATAACAAACTGAAACACATTCTCTCTGACTTTCCTTTACTACACAACGAACTTAAATCCATTCTCCCCAAACTTTCCCAATTCTCGCATTCTGCTTTCTAATATTCTTAACTCTTTAACTCTTAAAAAATGTCCTTTAAAGTTTTACACTGCACTCTCTTCCCTCCTTAACAACAACAATATTGTGATCACTCGTTCTGACAAAGAAACAATATTGTCATTCTTAATAAACCAGACTATACCAACAAATGTAACATTCTCTTAGCAGACAATAATACTTACTCTCTTCTCACGAAAAACCCACTAAAAAACTCCCAAAACATCTTTCTGAAACACATTCTCTCTGACTTTCCTTTACTACACACCGAACAAATCCATTCTCCCCAAACTTTCCCAATTCTATGGCATATCCAAAACCCATAAACACAACACCCCACTCAGACCCATCATCTCAAACATAGATTCTACAACATATAAACTATCTAAATGGATTGCAAATACCCTTAAACCTCTCTTAGAACATATTTCTTCCTCCCATATTACCAACACGGAAGATTTCATTCTTAAAACAAAAAACATCAACACAAACACTCATAAACTTCTTAGCTTTGATGTTGTCTCCCTTTTCACTTCTGTACCTGTTCCTTTCACTATCTCTCTACTTGAACGTTTCATCACTGAAAATTCTGTTACACTTCCTTATCCCTTCCCTCTCCTCAAACAACTCATTCTTCTTACTCTTGACCACAATTATTTCCAATTTAACAACTCATTCTTCAAACAAAATAACGGTCTTAGCATGAGATCTCCCCTCTCCCCTATTTTGGCAAACATTTTCATGGAACTTATAGAAATATATATCATATTCTCCCCCATCCCCTTCTCTCTAACTCTATTTGGTACAGATATGTCGATGATGTCTTCGCCGCTGTCCCTCTCAACATAAATCCTAATGACATTCTCACTCACATAAACAATATACATCCTAACATAAAATTCACTATTGAACATTCTAACAATAACACACTTCCTTTTCTTGACACTCTAATGACATGGTCTCCTCATAACAGCAATATACAATTTTCTGTTTATAGAAAACCGACAGCTAACCCCAGTTACATACACTGGTTCTCCTACCACTCCCTCAATACAAAAATTAGCACTCTATCTTCTCTTTACCTTAGAACTCTTAGAATTTGCTCTCCTATTTTTGTACAACATGAAACTAATTTAATTACTTCTATTTTCCTCAAACTTTCCTATCCTTATCATATTATCAACACTGCTCTACGCAGGGCAAAAAACACTTACTATACCAAACCTACAAAACAGAACACAATCCAAACCTCTTATCTCCCTTTACCTCCCTCAACTCACAACTCTATTAAAAAAATACTTCCCAAATCCATACATATTTCTTCTTCCAACCTTCTTCCTTTCCAAAAAAAATTTTAAACCTCTTTCACAAACTAACACTAACTGCCCTCAATGCGTTTATAAAATTCCATGTTCCAATTGATAATAACTTATACATAGGTGAAACTCATGATTTCCCTAGCCGAAACTACCAACACAAATATGACCTTCAACATGACAACCCCAACTCTGCCCTTACCTTTCATAGAACCACTCACAATCACAACATTAACATAAAAGATACGTGCCCCATATTAAATCTGGAATTAAAATTTCTGCGTCTTCACAAGAATCATTTTGCATAAACAATTCCAATAATTTCAATGTACAAAAAAACAAACTTTCAAATTGATCCATAATGAAAAACATTACACTTCTCACCATTTTCCAAAAAACTAAAAAACCAAACTTTTTGATGTATATTTTGCATTATTTTAATAATATTTATTTAGTCTAACAAACATCACATCTGAAAAGATGGCCGCGCATATTAGGTCAGCTAATGCTCTAATTTTATAAATTTATTAGTATATATATTGTTTTGAAATTACTTTATCATCATTATTTTAAGAATTTTTCTTTTGATCATGTACATTTTTACATGTGTAGCAGTTCTTTGCTTCACTTTTTAAGTATTTATAGTTTATATTATATATCTACTATATATATATATATATATATATATATATATATATATATATATATATATATATATATATATATATATATATATATAACATATATATATATATATATATATATATATATATATATATATATATATATATAACATTTATATATATATATATATATATATATATATATATATATATATATATGTATATATATATATATATATATATATACTATTACTTTCTATATATATATATATATATACATACATATATATATTATAATTCTTATATATATCTTATATATATATATATATATATATAAGGCCAAATTGAAGGTGTAACTGGAAACTCTTAAGAAATTGAAGACAGGTTCCTGGAGGAGAAATTATTAGCTTTTCAATGCTTTACATGAATTCAAAAACAAGGTGTGGAATGTACGCAAACTCTGTACCGGAGGCAAACAGCTTTTATTTCCAAGATGGCCTCTGTCAAATGTTTCAATTAACTCCATGCCATTTCTCCTCTGAATTACTCGGTGGTGAAGATTCCCGCGATGAAGATTCTTTGCCTTTTTATTCACCTTTCAAATTTAAAGGTAACTGCTGTTATTGAAATTTAATTCAATAACTTTAAAAGAAATAAATCTACTAAATAAAAACATTTTTAAATAATGAATAATATGTATATTTCCCTTTAAAAGCTGTTTAAAAATCTTCCTAAAACATCACATTTCAATTTAAAGGTTACCAACGTTCTCTCTATGATGAATATCTTGGCTGTGTTTGGCTTACTGATATGATGCCCACATACAAAATAGCTGAGAAAAAATGCAATGAAGCAGGAGGAAAACTGATTTCTTTTGAGACAATACCAAATGTTACGGATTTTGAAAATTTTCTTTCCAGAGCAGGTTTGCCTAAATGTGTTAACAAATTTTTAAAAATAATATGAATTATTAGTCATAGAGCATTAATTTATTTCATTTTATCGTCAAACTAGGTACACTATATATATATATATATATATATATATATATATATATCTTCAGGTTTACATATGTAAAAATATACTATATATATATATATATATATATACATATATATATATATATATATATATATATATATATATATTACAGATTACCACCACTCACGGGCTGGAGCCCTTTTCAAGGAAGGATGCAGGAAGTAGAATATTTGAAAAACCCACCGAAGCCCAAGCCTAGCATGATCTTCTTTATTTGAAAACGTTTGCTTTTAAAGAGAGGAAGATTAAATACAGTAGGAAAAACAAAAGATGGCAAGGAGTTCCACAGAACGGAAGTGGCTGAAGGAGGCACTACAACGAACGAGTCTGGGATTTTCAATGCTCTGTAAAATTCTGTGCGAGAGCATAACTCTGACCTGGGGCGACGCGCAATGGAGGTGGTGGAATGCGAGCGTAACTCTATCTCGGGTAAAATTAACTAGAAAAGAGAGATAGTGCGCCAACGTGACGTCGCAGAGATAGAGGGTCAAGGAAGTTAGAAAGTAGGTGACAGTTAATTGGAATCTCTTAACTTTAGACTCAACTCTATAATAGAAGGATGGAGTAGACCCCAGATGTAGAGCAATTACTCCAACAAGGCAAATAAGGCCCATATATAACTGAGTAGCTGTTCTGAAAAATTCCACCAACTGAACAGAACTCCGGCTTCTTTGAGGCCCACCTTAACCGTTTGGCCGGTGCCCAGGAACACCAAGATATTTTGTTTATGTTTCAAGATTAAAAGAGAATGTTTATGTTATCAGGTGAGACGTTAAAACCACGTCGAAAATAGAGATTAGGAGTGTTTTTGGGAGTGTAAAGTTGAGGTTCAAAAGAGTTGAATTTCACAAGGTTGCGGTGACCCCATAGGAATCCGTCTGAGGGTGGCTAGCCTATAATCAAACCTGAAGAAAAAGAAACAACTCTAGATGCAAAGGAGGGAGCAGATTTGAAATGAGTGGAAAAATGGAGAGTTGAGTCGTCGGCATAAGAGTGAACAGAGTTAAAAGTACAACTGAGGAGATCGTTGATGAAAGAATAAAGAATAAAGTTGATGATAAAACAGAACCTTGAGGGAACACCACAATTGAGAGGAAGTAGGAAGTCAAATATCAACGATTATAGGGGGAATTGTGTAGCGAGGGGATATTCTTGACATGAGTAAGTAAAGAGAATATGAGAAGCAAAGGAGAAAGGAGCTTAGAGAGTAGCGACACGTGCCATACTCGATCAAATGCCTTGTATGTCGAGCGAAACTATACAAGACTCCCAGTAGTCTATAAGGGTAGAAGACCATAAATTAGTAAGATAGGATAGTATGTCACCAGTTGACCTCGAGCGTCGAAAGCCATACTGATGATCTGAAAGAAGGGAATGAGAGAGAGAGAGAGAGAGGTCACCACCACTCACGGGCGGAGCCCTATTCAAGGAGGGGGTGTTACACGTCTCAGAAGCTCACCAACTAACGCAAATTACGCAGATGAGCACAGACGCAAGCTTTGAAGTGAGGGAGATCAGATGATCAGCAGGAAACATAGAAGATGGAAGAATTCCACAGAACAGAGGTGGCGGGAAAGAAGGAAGCACCGCAGTGGACTAGCCACCAGGTACCAAAATCACACAAAACTCATGCGCGAAAGCTTAGCACTTGCTGTGCTACGCGGGCGTCGCAAAGGTGGTGGTACGCAAGTTACAAGTTCCCTCGAGCATCTGCCGCTGCGGTACCTATAGAAAAGAGATAAAGCACCAACATCGCGCCGCAAAGATAGAGGGTCAAGTGAAGTGGAAAGTACGGAACAGTTTATAAGTCTTTTGGCCTTTGACTCTGGAGGAAGGCCCACAATAATATCAAAAGCCAGGTGAAACCAGAGCCCCGAATGAGACCAGTACTCCATGCAAGGGCGGATGAGGCCTTTGCATAGCTGGAGCAACTGAGAAAAAAAAGTCTCGTAGTCTAAACAGAATTTCCAGTTTCTTTGAGGCCATAGCAACCGTTGGGATGTGAGGGTTTCCAAGACATTTTTGTTAATGTTAAGGCCAAGGATGTTTTATATTGTCAACAAGAGACAGAGAACCGTCGAAGAGATAGGAAAGTTGGAAGGTGTTTTAAAGAGGGAGATTTAGTAGAAGTTGGGTTTTTAAAAATTAAATTTCAAAATTGAACGATCCACCCGGAAATTCTATCCAGATCTGCGAGAATAGAATCAAAGAAAGATTAAGACAGAGGCAATTCTAGAAGTCAAAGAAGGAGCAGAATTGAATGAGTTAAAGAATGAAGGGGCGGTGGAGTCATCGGCATACGAGTGGATAGAGTTAGATGTGCAGGTGAGAAGATCATTAATGAAAAGTAGAATAAAGTAGGAGATAAGACAGAACAGAAAAGGAAGAAGAAGTTGCCCCATCAACAACAGCCGATATTGAGCTATTTGAAGAAACTAGACATAAGTAAGCAAGAGAAGGAGGAAACCCAAGGAAGGGAGCTTGGAGAGCAGTGACGCGTGCCATACCCGGTCAAATGCTTTGGATGTCCAAGCGCCACCACGCAAGTCTCCACTTAGTTCCCTAAGGGCGGAAAACCATAAATCAGTAAGATAGGAAAGTATATCGCCAGTGAATCGAGCGCCAGCCGTACTACAGCGTCGGAAGCAGTGAATGAGATTCCATATGATCTAAGAAATGAGAGTTGAGAAGGGTTTTAGATCTTAAGATAGAATACAAGTGAGAGCTATAGGGCAGTAGTTAGGATCAGAGCGGCTTCCTTTTTTTCGGAACAGGTTGGACATGTGCGTGCTTCAACACTGAGGGAATTGTTAATATTGAGACATAGAGAATATAGTTGAAGAGGGAAGGGGCCAGCATGGAAGCACACTCCCACTCAAAACACAGGGAGGAATGCCATCCAGGCCACCACCTTCCTAACGCTCATAGATTTCAGGAGCCCATGCTCCCGATCAAATGTAATCACAGACAAAGGCATAGGACACCTGAGAGGAGAAGAAGGAGGAGGAGAAGAAGGAGGAAGAGGAATGTCCAGAATCGTCCAGGGTTGAGTTAGAGAAGAAAATAGGAGGCAGAAGAGATTGGCCTTATCAGTTGGAGAATTAGCAACAAAGCCATCAGAATAAAAGGAGAAAAGGCAGATTTACAGAAGCTGTTAGAGATGTTTTTGTTGGCGAGGCCAGAAAAGATTTGTCAGTAGGATAACCAAGGAGGTTAGCGCACTTATCGTTTGATGAACTTTCGTTTTGCTCGCGAAGAAGTATCCCTGCAACGATTTCTAGCTGAATGAAAGTTAGCAAGATTGATAGGAGAACGAGAATTTCCTTCCCGATACGCACTGTCTCACAACCTGGGAATGGCCCGAAGAGAGAACAAGTACGATCGAACCATGGATTGTGAAAAGAGAAGATTTAGTCGAAGAAGGAATGAATCTGCTCATCCCATCAACGATTACAGCTCCACTATATCGAGCAGAAGCTGAGAGAAGCGTCACCAAGAGTCAAAAGCAGTCACTCAATTATAGTTAGTAGAAACAACGCAAGGCCCCCAATTGGCCCGATCAAAGTGCCAGAAAAACGCGTAGGGCAGGATGAAGCTGTTGGAGAGAAAGTATTAATATTAAGAGATATAAGGTTGTGGTCAGATTGACCAATAGGAAGCGAAAGATTGGTGTATTTATAGAGAGGACTAGTGGTGAAACATAGGTCAAGTGTGTTCAAAAATTGGTTGGGACGATCCGGAACGTGTGTGGGTTCTTTAATTAAATAGTTGCTCCAGATCGTTGAGAATACTAAATGATTCAGCCTCCTCCCCACCTAAATCAGTATGAGAGGAACCCAACCATTCAGTGTTGCGTACATTAAAATCCCCCAAATAGAGGACATCAGTATTTGGATGAGAAGATATAACAGTCTCGTGAGAAATAGTAAGATATTCAAAAAATCAGAAAAAGAGTTGAGTAGAGTTTCAAAGATCTTAGATAGAATACAGAGTGAGGCTATAGGACGATAGTTGGTAGGATCAGAGCGGCTGCCCTTTTTCAGGATTGGCTGAACATGCGCACTTCAACACTGAGGAAATGTACTAGTATTAAGGCATAGTGAGTTGAACGAGGACAGGGGCCAGCTTGAGCTTACTCCCTCAAAACACGGGGAGGAATGCCATCCGGGCCACTAGCCTTCCTGACACTCATAGAACTCAGAATCCCATGCACCCGATCATGCGTAATCACGGGAAGAGGCATAGGAAATCTGAGAGGAAGAAGAAGCAGGAGGAAAGATGCCGGAATCGTCCAGGGTAGAATTAGATGAAAAAAGGAGGCCGAAGAGATTAGCCTTTTCAGTAGGAGAGTTAGCTGGAATTGGATTAAAGCGAATAAGTGGAGGAGAGAACTGATTGCAAAGTTATAAGAGATGTTTTGGCAAGAGGCCCGAAATTTTTATCAGTAGGAGGCCAAGTGGGTTGTCGCACTTTCTTTTAGTGAAACGCGCTTAGCCTGTCAAATAATAGCTCTGCAACGACTCCGAGCAGAATGGAAATTAGTAGGAGTGATAGGAAAACGAGAGTTTTTCCATGCCCGATAGGCAATGTCTCTCTCCTGAATGGGAGAACATTCCTCATCGAACCATGGATTTTGTGGAGAAAAGATTTAGTTGAAGATGAAATGAACCGGCTCATACCCTCGACGATTACGGCCCCAACCTTTTCAGCGGTGACCGAAGCGTCCTACGAGTCAAAGCAAGATTCACTCCAAGCATTGTTTGCAAAGAAACGACGCAAAGCCCCCAATAGCCCGATTAAGTGCCAGAAAGTACGTTTGGGCATGGTGGAGCTGCTGCTGGAGAGAAAAAAGTTCTAAAATTAAGAGCTACAAGACTGTGGTCAGAGTTGATTACTGGCGGAAAAATGGTGGATTTATATCGAGAAGGAGTAGTGGTGAAACTTAAGTCAAGCGTGTTCAAGAATTAGTTAGGACGATCTGGTATGTGTGTAGGTTCTTTAAAGCTATTCCAGATCGTTGAGAATACTGAATGTTTTTGGCCTCCTTCCCTCTGCATCAGTATGAGAGCCCAACCACTCAGTGTGATGTAAGTTGAAATCCCCTAAATAGAGATCTCAGCATTTGGATAGGAAGAAGTAACAGTCTCATGAGAAGTAGTAAGATATTCAAGGAGGTGAAAATCTGTTTCGATTAGGGGGAGCAGTAGCAGAAACACAAGATAATGATAGTAGTAGGAGAAAGATTTTTAAGCCACAGATCATCGAAATTAGGAGATTCAATATTTCACGAGACGTATTACAGGAGTGTTAATGTTTATATAGGCACAGACTCCACCATTTAGTCTGAAATTGTATAGAAAAGGTTTTAGTTGGAGATATTAAGTTTATTTGAAAAAGAATCCCTGGCTATATATATATATATATATATATATATATATAGTATATATATATACATATATATATATATATATATATATATATATATATATATATATATATATAATATATATATAACATATATATATATATAACAACCTTTTCCAACATAGCATAATATATATGTAAAT
>JABUQX010141713.1:17500-23349 GCA_015478945.1 Trachelipus rathkii
CGGAGCCAAAGCCGGAGCCAGAGCCAGAGCCGGAGTCGGAGATGGAGGTGGATCCTGGGTATAATTTTTATCAAGAAATCTTTTTCTAGGTAAAAAAATTGTTATTAAAAGAAGTGCTGAACAATTTTCATATGGTGCAGAAACCTTAGTCGGAGCCGGAGCCGGAGCCGGAGCCGGAGCAGGAGCCGGAGCCGGAGCTGGAGCCGGAACCGGATGCTGAATATAAATTTTTTCAAACAATATATTTTTAAGTGAAAAATATATTACCAAAGAAGGGCTGAACAATTTACAAATAGTGCAGAAACCTTAGTCGGAGCCGGAGCCGGAGCCGGAGCCGGAGCCGGATCTTGGGTATAAATTTTTCAAAAAACATTTTTTTAGGTGAAAAATATATATTACCAAAGAAGTGCTGGACAATTTACAAATAGTGCAGAAACCTTAGTCGGAGCCGGAGCCGGAGCCGAAGCCGGAGCCGGAGCCGGAGCTGGAGCCAGAACCGATGCTGATATAAATTTTTTCAAACAATATATTTTTAAGTGAAAAATATATTACCAAAGAAGGGCTGAACAATTTACAAATAGTGCAGAAACCTTAGTCGGAGCCGGAGCCGGAGCCGGAGCCGGAGCCGGAGCCGCCGGAGCCGAAGCCGCCGATCCTGATCTTGGGTATAAATTTTTCAAAACATTTTAGGTGAAAAATATATATTACGAAAGAAGTGCTGGACAATTTACAATAGTGCAGAAACCTTAGTCGGAGCCGGAGCCGGAGCCGGAGCCGGAGCTGGAGCCGGAACCGGATGCTGAATATAAATTTTTTCAAACAATATATTTTTAAGTGAAAAATATATTACCAAAGAAGGGCTGAACAATTTACAAATAGTGCAGAAACCTTAGTCGGAGCCGGAGCCGGAGCCGGAGCCGGAGCCGGAGCCGGAGCCGGAGCCGGAGCCGGAGCCGGATGCTGGATATAAATTTTTAAAAATATTTTTTTAGGTGAAAAATATATTACGAAAGAAGTGCTGGACAATTTACAATAGTGCAGAAATCTTAGTCGGAGCCGGAGCCGGATGCTGGATATAAATTTTTTTTTTTAATATTTTTTTAGGTAAAAAATATATTACCAAAGAAGTGCTGGACAATTTACAACTAGTGCAGAAACCTTAGTCGGAGCCGGGGCCGGAGCCGGAGCCGGAGCCGGAGCCGATGCAGGAGCAAGAGTCGCAGTCGGATGCTTGGCATAAATTTTTTTAGGAAATATTTTTTTAGATGAAAAATGCCAAAAGAAGTGCTGAACAATTTTCAAATAGTGCAGAATCCTTAGTCGGAGCCGGAGCCGGAGCCGGAGCCGGAGCAGGAGCATTGGTATAATTTTTTTCAAGAAATATTTTTTAGGTGAAAAATATATTACCAAAAGAAGTGCTCAACAATTTAGTGCATAAACCGGAGCTGGAGACTGAGCCGGAGCCGGAGCCGGAGCCGGAGCCGGAGCCGGAGCCGGAGCCGGAGCCGGAGCCAAAGTCTGAGTAAAATAGTTATTTTCCTTTTGGTGGTGGGAATATATATATATATATATATATATATATATATATATATATATATATATATATATATATATATATATATATATATATATATATATATATATTATATAGAGTGAATCGAAAAAAAAATCTTATTATGAGTATTCAGTTAATTATTATTATTATTATATTATATTATATACATATTATATCAAATACTGTGGTATTTCTAAACAAACATATATGAGTTATACATATATATATATATATATATATTATTTTTCTTTATTATCGTTATTATTATTTCATATATTGTCACCACTCCAGGTCGTGCTCAGAGGTCTTAAGAATAAACGTTAAAATTACGTCTATATATATAGATATATTATTATATATATCAAATATATATATATATTTATTATATATATATATATACATATATTACATATATATATATATAATATATATTTATATATTATATATATATATATATATATATATATATATGAGAATAAATGTTTTTACAGTCTGAAAAGGAAAATAAAATTTCAAAAAAGTTTTTCGCGTTTTTCTTACATTTCAGTTTTTTGAAACATATTCTGACCAAAAAAAAGTAAGTGAAAGAAAAAAGTTTTATGCCCATGAAATTTGGTAAAAACCTTAAATATGTACATATAAACAGGTTGATGTTTTCATTCATACTCAGTTTGAATGTAAGGTGGTGTCACGAATACTTGACTGTTAAAATTCAACAATTTAGAAAATAGTTTTCATAGACTCTCTAGATTGTCTATAAAAATTTTTTTATAAAAATGAAATTTAGTATCAGTTGTGTAAACATATCTTCATTAGTACGCTAAAATCGTGTGTTTTAGTGCTAAAGGCATTGAAATATCTTGAAAATTCTAGATTTTATTGACATTTTTGTGGAAGAAGTCAAAAATCCAAAATTCTTACACCCCCACCAAGAAAAGTTTTTTTTGTTTTGTATTTTTTTTAATAAAATAAAAGATGCAAAAGTTATTCATCAAAGAACGTCTTCTTTCAATAGATTTTATTAAATCGGATTTTTTGATAGAGTGTCCATAAATTCACAGAATGGGGCTTCAAACCCCTGCTGGGGCTACACGTCATTCTTCTGGGGTGCCCTGGGTTACAGGAGCAACCGACCATAGTCAAATAACGCCGACATGCGCACAACATGCTTGTTGCCACAAATTTGCAATAATAAGACGAAAACATTTCACTCACGCCAGGACTCGAACCATCGACAACAGCGTCGCCGTTAGACAATGTACAGGAGGCTCTACCACTAGTACAATCCGCCTGCCCCAAAAATAAGTCATCTTGGAAGTTTTCAAATCTCCTGCTTTGATATCACCGCTTTGAAACTCAATACTTATTTAAATCCACAGAAGGGGCTACACGGCATTCGTCAGGGGTGCTCATGGGTTACAGGAGCAACCTACCAAAGTCAAGGAACGCCGAGAAGCGCAGAAAATGTTTGTTGCCGCAAATTAGCAATAATAAGACGAAAAATTTCACTGTGCTAGGACTCGAACCATCGACAACAGCGTCGCCGTTAGACAATGTTCAGGAGGCTCTACCACTAGTCTGATCCGCCTCCCCCCAAAAAGAAGGCATCTCGGAAGTTTTCAAATCTACTGATTCGATATCACTGCTTTGAAACTCGCTACTTATTTAAATCTACGGAAGGGTGGTTGGAACCCCTTCTGGGGCTACACGGCATTCTTCAGGGGTGCTCATGGGTTACAGGAACAACTGACCAAAGTCAAGGAACGCCGACATGCGCACAAGGTACTTGTTGCCACAAATTTTCAATAAGAAGTAAAAATTTCACTCGCGCCAGGGTTCGAACCATCGACAACAGCGTCGCCGTTAGACAATGTACAGGAAGCTCTACTACTAGTCTGATCCGCCTCCTCCAAAAAAAGAAGGCATCTCGGAAGTTTTCAAACCTCCTGCTTCGATATCACTGCTTTGAAACCCGATACTTATTTAAACCCACAGAAGGGTGGTTGGAACCCCCTCTGGGGCTACACGGCATTCTTCAGGGGTGCTCATGGGTTACAGGAGCAACCTACCAAAATTAATTAACGCCAAAAGGCGCACAACATGCTTGTTACGACAAATTTGCAATAATAAGACGAAAAAAATTTCACTTGCGCCAGGACTCGAACCATCGAAAACAGCGTCACCTTTAGACAATGTACAGGATGCTCTACCACTAGTCCGATCCGCCTCCCAAAAAAGAAGGGAATCTCAAGTTTTGAAATCTCCTGCTTCGACATCACTGCTTTGAAACCGATACTTATTTTAATCCATACAAGGGTGGTTGGAAACCCTTCTGGGGTTACACGGCATTCTTCAGGGGTGCTCATGGGTTACAGGAGCAACCGACCAAAGTCAAGGAACGCCGGCATGCGCACAAGATACTTGTTGCCACAAATTTGCAATAAGAAGACGAAAAAATTTCACTCGCGCCAGGACTCGAACCATCGACAACAGCGTCGCCGTCAGACAATGTACAGTAGGCTCTGCTACTAGTCCGATCCGCCTCCCCTAAAAAGAAGGCATCTCGGAAGTTTTCAAATCTCCTGCTTCGATATCACTGCTTTGAAACTCGATACTTATTTAAATCCACAGAAGGGTGGTTGGAACCCCTTCTGGGGCTACACGGCATTCTTCAGGGGTGCTCATGGGTTACAGGAGCAACTGACCAAAGTCAAGGATCGACGACATGCGCACAACATGCTTGTTACGACAAATTTGCAATATTGCGACAAAAATTTGCAATTTGCGACAACAGCGTCGCCGTTAGACAATGTACAGGAGGTTCTACCACTAGTCCGATCCGCCTCCCCAAACCCCAAAAAAGAAGGCATCACGAAACAGTTTTCAAGTCACCTACTTCAACATCACTGCTTTGAAAACTCTGTACTTATTTAAATAAATAAAGGTTTCCTTGAACCTATATATATATATATATATATATATATATATATATAGTAGTATATATATATATATATATATATATATATATATATATATATATATATATATATATATATATATATATATATATTATATATATATATATATATATATATATGAGAATAAATTTTTTTTACCGTCTAAAAAATGAAAAATTTTCCAAACTTTTATTTGTGTTTTTCTAGCATTTCATTTTTTTCTTACATATAAAAAAAATTCATTAAAAAAAACGAACAGATTTTTTTTCTTCAAATTTGGTACCAAGCTCACATATAAATGTGTAAACAAACTGACGTTTATATTAAATGTTTTGGTAGAACGTAAGGTGGTGTCAACCATGGTTGACTATTCTCTGCAAAAATTTTGAAAGTACTTTTCAGAGATTGTAAAAATTTTTAAAAAACAAATTTTCAAATAAGGTGTCTAAATAAAATTTATTACCACACTAAATTGGAGTATTTTAGTGCAAAAACAATTGAAATATCTTGAAAATTGAAGATTTTATGGCACTTTTTGTGGAAATTAAAAAAAAAAATCCCCTCTTCACTCTAAAACTGTTCAAAAACGAATAGTTTTTTTTGTTTGTATTTTTCATAAAATTAAAGATATCATAGTTGTTCATCAAAACACTTCACTTCTTACTCCATCTGGAATAGCTGAGGCCTTCTTACATGAAGTCCCCCATTACAGACACATATATATATACATATATTATTATTATTATTACATATATTATATATATATATATATATATATATATATATTATATTACATATATATTATTATTATATTATATATATATATATATATATATATATATATATATATTATTATATTATATTTATCTATATATATATTATATATTATATATATATTAGTTATATTATATATATATATATATATATGTTAAGATATATATATATATATATATATATTACATATATATATTATTATATATAGAGCATATATATATATATATATACATATATATATATATATATATATATTATATATTATATTATATATACATATATTATTATTATTATATATATGCACACCGGGTCATGTGTAATACTCAGATTTATTTCAGAAATCAGATTGCAATTTTTATTCCTATTTTAGACTATGCCACTGTGACTGAATTTCAGTTACTGAAATCATGGACATTAGAGATTTTTTAGAGAAGAAAGGTAAGACACTTTGGCTTTGTTACACTTTTTTGAATTTCTGTAACAAATAGAGTTTTAATTAAAGAAGTATAACTTCTTTGAAATAATAATCTTTCAATTCAATTTGTATTTTATATATTTTGCTG
>JABUQX010141715.1:0-29644 GCA_015478945.1 Trachelipus rathkii
TATAGAACCAAAATACTAACTACCATATATATATATATATATATATATATATATATATATATATATATATATATATATATATATATATAGAGTATATATATATATATATATATATATATATATATATATATATATATATATATATATATATATATATATATATATATATATTATTCTCTTAAAAAAAAAAAAAAAAAAATATTAAAAAAAAAAAATGCTTTATCACTAAATTTATAAAAAATATTTACCAAAAAAAAAATATTAAGGAGAGTAGCAGTATAGCATATATAGATATAGTAGAGAGATATAGTATATATATATATATATATATATATATATATATATATATATATATATATATATATATATATATATATATATATATATATATATATATATATATATATATATATATATATATATATATAAAACATATATATAGATCTATGTTCAATAATATATATAAATTAATAAAATATATTAACAAAAATATATGGACTGAATGACTTTGCAAAAGATATAAAATATTTACTTGTAAATTAAATGTTTCTAGTAATTACTCAAGACATCGATTTATTTGTGTGTACAAATGAATGCAGTTCCAGCTGATCATTAACAGCTGTTGTTCTAAAGCAAGAAGTTGCCAACTAGTATTAAAACAAAACTTATTTTCAAATAAATAAAATGTGACTTTAACAATTATTTGTGTATAAAATAATAAAATTTTAATCGATAAACATTTTATATTTGTTAACACAAAATAATCTTTACTGCACTTTGATAAATACACTTCAATAATAAATACTCTTACCTGCTAGTGATATATAGCAACACCGCGGACACTATGCATTTGCAAAATGCATTTACAGACGATGCATTCGAAATGGCAATGCAAAATTATATTTACACAAATAAACACAATTATATTTAATACACAGCTTAAAACACCATTAGCTTTACAAGAAAATAAGCCACGATATTTCCACATTGAAAATTACAATACCATTTTACATTTAAAAACATTACCACAATTACTTTGTAAAGAAATATATAATAAGACACTCCACGATTATAAGAATATGCACACTATACAAATAATAAAATGACCAGACAAGGCATCGAGCGCTACCAACTTTATGCACCTCAATTAATAACGAATGAAAGCGAAAAGATCAAAAATATTCACAATTTTTATATTTATATGAATTTTCGTAATTTAGATTACGCTCGATCCTCCAATCACAACTCTTAAAATAATAAATTAAATGATGTATATATTTATCAATTAATTCAGAGAGATAAATATATACTGGACATTTAGAAAGACAGAAAATTGGTATGCCTTGTGCAATCGAGTTTCGTTCTCAAGAAATCACAATTTTCCTTTAAAATCGAAACATAAAAGCTAAATAAAATTTATACATTGTGCGCTTCACATTATATAAAATTATTGAATTTTATATATTTATTTATATATATAAAAACATTTATATAATAATAATGCGCAATATCCTTACAACAGCTTTAAAATATAAATAATAATAATAATAATAATAATAATAATAATAATAATAATAATAATAATAATAATAATAATAATAATAATAATAATAATAATATTATTATCACAGTTTTGCGAACGACGCCCAATCAAAACTCACGTTTCAAAAGTTAAGTCCTGAAAAACAAGTTTTCATTGGCTGTCGTTTACTCACAAAATACAAACATATTTACAATATTTTCAATGAGCCGCTGCAATCGTACGTCAAATATATAACAAAATGAAAGAGGAATTGCAATGGCAACGTTGGCCATTACTTTATAATACATAAATGAAGTAATGTTATATATTACATGTACAATTGCATTACATCTTTGGCCCACCCTTTGAAGCAAATTGGTACATTTTGCTTTATGTACATGTGATTAAAACATTGGTTTCATTTAACCAGTGCTCCTTCTTCAGTAGAGACTTCTGGTAATGAACCAACTGTGTCGTCAGCATACTCCTCCCGGAGTCTTTGTAGAACAGTCAAAAGAGTAGTCGGGTGTTCTCGCCGGGTCAAAGAACATTTGAACCTATTCTTGACAAAATAGTCCGCTTCATTTCTCTCGTCCATTATTTTCGTTATGACCACAGCTGTCGGCGTCTCGCCTCTGTAGACAATCATCTGTATTCTCTTTACACCCTTTCCTCCAGACTTACATCCTCTACTTCCTTTGTCACCTTCTTTTCTCTTCAACTTTCTCCACAATATTACACAGTTCTTTGTCTTTCTGTGTCTCTCCCGACACTTATCGTCCTTCCTACTAACTCCTATCGTTTTCCTTGGAAACAATAGTTTCATCATACGATGACTCTTTACCTGAGACTTCCTATCATCATCACACTTCTCACTTCCACAATCAGTTTTACCTCTTTCCCCTTCTCCTGACATTCCTCCTTTAATCCTCCTGAAGTGTGTTCTCTCACCCTCTCCGCACAAAACTTCTTTTATTAACCAAACCTTTTCCACGCTGCCGATGTCTTCTCTTACAAATTTGTTCCCACACTTTTCATTGTGCCACCGAGCATCATTTACCGACTGTACCAGTTTTCCATGGCAGTCTCGGTGTCTCATCTTCACTCCCTTTATCAAAGAATTATGGCACAATGACTTCTCCTCATCACTAAATAGTTCAATGAACTTCTTGCTCTTCCTTTGTTCCTAACTTTCAAACCCTGAACGCATACAACTTCTGATCGGCTCCCAGCAGTACTAAGTTGAGGATAACTCTTTAATCTTCTGTGTCTGGGCATACAGTGACAAACTTTTCTTTACACTACACCTTTGCTTCCTCTCTTGTGACATTTCATCTTTCTTTTTTCGGCTGAGCCAATTTCGCCGCACCATCTTATAACTTTCTCTGCGCAACATGTTGCGGGGTAAGCGTGGCGGCATCCACATGTGTTAAGACATACTGGTGTCCTTCTGAAAGACGATGGTGAAACGTCTGATTCAGTCGATGTTGATCACTTTGATGGCTCTTCAGTGATAAAGGCATAGGGCGTTAGAGGTATTTCCTCTCACTGTATACTTGTTTTCACTTTCTTCTCACTAGGACCTCCTTACCCTCTGTAGAGGACGTCATCTTTCTGTTTACTTTTAAAAGTCTCCCGATCGCTAATAAGTTCTTGCACTTTCACCATGGGTTAACTCACACTTCACCCCACAGCTACAACACCCTTCTATAGAACTTCGCGTGTGACTATCTGTGTCACCTCTCACCATCTCGTCATCTTCATACGCACGATCTGCTTCATCAGACCACTTCGTGCTCTTTACCATTGATGTCACCTGAACATCCATCATTCTTGTGTCTTCTTCAACATCTATTAATAGATCAGTAGGGACCTCAACTTCATCTTTTTTCTGTAACTTCCTCATTTTCAGGTGAACATTTGGGCCCAGTCATCAATCACACTTAGTGATGGCTCCATGACTGGCGCGACATCTTGTTATCGATGTCAAGCGACGATTGTGGCACCTGACGGTTTCCTCTGGCGAGGCTATCGTCTCCAAACTCGCCATTCAAGATTATGATTTGTTTGGTTGGTTCTTCTTGTGAAGACCTTCTTCAGCGTTCTCAACGATGAGGACCAGCTTATCGCTATATTGTTATGCCCGACCTCTACTTTACAGGCCCTCGTTACATGGTCGACTCCAAGCGAGATGCCAAGCGACTTTAAGAGACATCTCCTTTAACGTTCCCAGTACCAAATCATAAAAGCAACCTCAGCAACACTGCTGCGGTTGTTCTTTCTACGTAATAAAGCGTATCCACATCAGATACTCGCAGGGGGCTTCAATCACCGTACTCACGTCCAACAAACTATATTTCATGTTGTTTCCAACATAACACCTTTTCGGACGGTACAAACTTTTCCCGCACAACCACTACGTTACATCCAGTATCTCGGAGGGTTTTGACTTGATAACCATTCACCGTCCCATACGTTACAGGTAGGTGTGACGTTTCGTCATTTTACTTCTCTATATCATTTTCCGGAAGCTTCAAGAAGCACTTCCACTGCCCTAGAGTTCAGGGCTTCGTTGCCGGTATCAGAACTCCGGACGTTCCCGTGCTGCTAAGAGCCCTTTGTCTTCCCTGAATTGACTCTGCCCTACACTGTTGTTGAGACTAAGGGGCTCGACAGTCTCTTGCGAGATGCCCTCTCCTTTGACACTTAAAGCATAGTGAGCACAGCCCTGGGCTCGCTGCTACTGCGACGATAGTTCTGCCTGTCGCCGCCACCTCCACCTCCGATCCTGCTTTCATTGTTAGTTGCTCTCGATGCATGCGTGTTGGTTGCTACTTTTATGATTACTATTCGTTGAGTAGCCCATTGCGCGCGATCCTCAGTATTATTATTATGTGTGCTTTTATTTACGTGATTGTGATTTCGCGGGTGTCTATTTGCTGCTAGTTTTAAAAGATGAGGTTCCATGTGAGTTCTCTGAACTAACAATACTTTCAACTACCTTATTATTTTTCTCTTTTAATTCTCTCGCGTCTTTCTCCGCTTCTAACTCAGCTTTTTGAGCCTCAGCTTCGACTCTAGCTTTCTGTGTTTCGGCCTTGTGCCTAATTTCTTTTATTTCTGCTCGCTTAGCCTTCTTTACATCGACTTCATGCGCTAACCTTGTCTCCTCTAAATCAGCAGCTACTTCATCGGGACAAACCCGCTAATTTACATATTTCTACTAACTCAGCCTTAGACATAACCATTGTTAAAATTTGTTGTACAAAACAAATTACAAAATATCGTTTACTAACAGAGTCACTATCAACGCACGAATCTAATCCCGTTTTCTTCCAAAGAATTTAAGAATTTGTCTACGCGTGTTAAATTAAATGACACCAAGTTAAGAGCAAAAAGTACAAATATTAACCATATATATATATATATATATATATATATATATAATAACAACAATACAAATAATATATGTATATACTATGCTCTTTAACAACAATAGCCAGCCAACAATAACCAACAATATAATATCAGCCAATAACTTAGCACCAACAACCAACGTAACCATAATATGTATATATATATATATGCTGGTTTAAATAGTATCTGCGAATGCGGAAGTGCAGGCCAGGTGCGAAGTGGTGTTTGTCGGAACTCCAGGCAGGAGGAAAATTGTGATTCAAAGCCGCTCTTTCTCGCTCGGCTTTTGCTGCAAACTTTAACATATCTAAAACAATATTAAAATGTGTATATATATCTTTCTGTAATAATATGTAATATATATATATATATATATAACTATGTATAATAATCAATACATATATATAATAATAATATATATATATCATATATACATAATTTATATTCTTTATATATATATTAATATATATATATATATTTATGAGCATAGTATCAGGTGCCAAGGAAGGTCATTCGGTGAACCTTATTCCCGAACGACGAGAATGTTGTTTATAATAACTAATAATAACAGTTTTGTTGACACCACGCAAAACAAATCAAATACGTTTAACTTCAATAAAACAAATAGTCCAAACGACTATATTGACAGTTAAAAAAAAACAATACAATATCAACTTATATCATATATCAACAACCGGAGTATAAGTTGCAACACTTGAACATTAGTTCTGGCACAGGTTTTAGCAAACGACTGTACTACCTTGAGCTCAAATATTCAATAAAATAGCACAAATAACTCTACTACGAGCAATTCATTGATAAGAAGTAATGACTGAAAGGTTATAATATAAGACTCCCGGACAGGCCGCCAAAATAATGTAGGGTGATTGGTTAAAAGATAATAAATTATTTGTCATAAACTTACTCTTCGAACTGATGAACAAATCCCTTGGCCAGGCCCCCGTGACAATCCAATCAACAAACACCTTTTTAGATTCTCAAACCTGTATTGTAACAGTATCCAAGCCTTCTGTTAAGTGAGCTACCGGCCTGTGCAAATATTGCAGAACAAATCTATACCTAAAACACCAACTTATCTCTCTGAAGACTCTTCAAGTGGAACAACAGTTTGACCGAGTTCTTTTACCTTATGTGAAAACCGTCTCAGTCAATACTTTTCTTATCAGTGAATGAACCCCTTTTATGATCAATCTTTTGATCTTGAAACCCAACTGTCTTTAAGACTTAAAAGCAATAGCTAGTGAATATTTGAATAAATGAAAAAGAGAAACACGTTTGGAAATATTGAAGGAAACCACTGGGATAATTTTAGAAATATTTTAATAAAAAAAAATAATAAATGAAAACGTACTGATCTTACAAACTAGGTTTTATAAGTCCATGGACATATAGCCGGATGTCTAATAGATATCCGTATACATGCACACTTCACATATACTTAGAACCTTCAATTCCACTGGACATATCGATTATATTTATATATATATATATATACTTCATGTCAACGAGTTTTATAAAATCACATGAATATATAGCCGGATGTCATTAGATATCCGTATACATACGCACTGCATATATAGAACCAAAATACGCTACTAGAAATGAATATAACATATATATATATATATATATAACCTGTATATATATACTATGCTATATATATATATATATATATACTCTTTATATACTGCTGCTATAACCCTTGCCATAACATATACAATTACAAACAACACTTAGCTCTTAAAAATAAAATAAAATATCAACATAAATGCTTCTTTATCACTTTAAGTTTTATACTAGAGATTTTGCTTACAAATATAATAATAATAATATAATAATAATAACCATATATACTATATTTTTAATATATATATAATAATAATAATATATATATATATATATATATATATATAATATATATATATATATATATATAATATATATAACTATATAATAATATATATATAAAAAAAACATATATACATAAATACTATCATTAAATAATATATATAAATTAATAAATATATGATAAACAAAAATATATGGGACTGGACAGAAATTTGCAAAAGAATATACTAAATGTTGCATGATTAAATGTTTCTAGTAATTACTCAAGACATCCGATTTATTTATTTTTATTGTACAAATGAATGCAGTTCAGCTGGATCTGGTAACAGCTGTTGTTTTACAAAGCCTGAAGTTGCCAGCTAGTATTAAACAAAACTTATTTTCAAATAAATAAAATGTGACTTTAACAATTATTTGTATATAAAACAATAAAATTTTAATCGATAAACATTTTATATTTGTTAACACAAAATAATCTTTACTGCACTTTGATAAATACACAATAATAAATACCCTTACCTGCTAGTGATATATAGCAACACCGCAGACACTATGCACTTACAAATCGCATTTACAGACGATGCTTTTAGAATAGCAATGCAAAATTATATTTACACAAATAAACACAATTATATTTAATACACAGCTTAATACACCATTAGCTTTAAGAGAAAAATAAGCCACAATATTTCCACATTGAAAATTACAATACCATATTACATTTAAAAAACATTACCACAATTACTTTGTAAAGAAATATAAAATAAGACACTCAACGATTATAAGAATATGCACACTATACAAATAATAAATTGACCAGACAAGGCATCAAGCGCTATGCATCTCAATTAATAACGAATGAAAGCGAAAAGATAAGAAATATTCACAATTTTTATATTTATATGAATTTTCGTAATTTAGATTACGCTCGATCCTCCAATCATAACTCTTAAAATAATAAATTAAATGATGTATATATTTATCAATTAATTCAGAGAGATAAATATATACTGGACATTTAGAAAGACCGAAAATTGGTATGCCTTGTGCAATCGAGTTTCGTTCTCAAGAAATCACAATTTTCTTTTAAAATCAGAACATAAAAGCTAAATAAAATTTATACATTGTGCGCTTCACATTATACAAGATTATTGAATTTTATATATTTATTTATATATATATATAAAAACATTTATATAATAATAATGCGCAATATCCTTATAACAGCTTTAAAATATAAATAATAATAATAATAATAATAATAATAATAATAATAATAATAATAATAATAATAATAATAATAATAATAATAATAATAATAATAATAATATTAGTATTATCACAGTTTTGCGAACGACGCCCAATCAAAACTCACGTTTCAAAAGTTAAATTTCGGAAAAACAAGTTTTCATTGGCTGTCGTTTACTCACAAATACAAACGTATTTACAATATTTTCAATGAGCCACTGCAATCGTACGTCAAATATATAACAAAAATGAAGAGGGAATTGCAGTAGCAGCGTTGACTATTACTTTACAATACATAAATAAAATAATGTTATATATTACATATACAATTGCATTATATCTATATATATATATATATATATATATATATATATATATTCTTCATATATATATATATATATATATATATATATATAGCACCAACCATATAATATGTAATATAAATATATATGTATATGTATGGGATTTAGAAAAATTATATATGGGGATTATATCAATAATATATATCTACATGTAACATGTAATAATAATGTAATAATATATATAATAATATAAAACACACCTATAATAATTAATAATAATATATATAAATATAAACTTACCCTAATAATATAGATGATGAAATTTAAAAAAAGAAAGATAACTATATATCCATTTCTCTTTATAAATATATATCATATATTAAGAATAATAATATACAATATATATGTATATATATATATATGTATATATCATTTACCATATATATATATATATATAATATAATAACATAACGCATATATATATCTATATACATATATATATAACATATATATATATATATATAACTAACATAAATAAAATAATATCGAACTATCGCATTTATAGATACATAAATACCATGCTAGGCCTTCTTAAAAATGTAGCATAATAACTTAAAATATTAGTACAACACCTCAACCACTATATATATATATTACATTTATTTATTTATTTATTTTGCTTATACACTTAAAACGGGCAGGGTGATTAGTACAATGCAGCCTCTCTCAACTACACTTCCCCTCATCTCGCCCTCACCACCTCCTCCACCCCACACTCTATCTCTCGCCAACACCCTACCCTCTTCACTCCCTCATCCCTCCTTCCTCCAGCATCTCCTTTATTCCACCCATCCACCTCCTTCTTGGTTTCCCCCTTCCTCTCCTTCCTATCCCCCTCCGCCTCCCAAACTCTCCTAACCACTCTCTGTTCCTCCATTCTCACTAGATACCCTACCATCTTAACATTTCCTTCTCCATCTTCCCACCAACCATTCCTCATCACGTCTCTCCCTCACCACCCTATTTCTAATCCTCTCCCTTCTGCCAACCCCACAAACCGCTCTCAACCCCTTCATATCTCAAATACTTCAGCACATGCTGGACTGGCATTCAACCCCACGTTTCACCCGCTGCACGCCATTTTAATTTTTCAGCATGCCTCTTACGCTTTCTGTGAGTAAAATCCACTTTCCCTTAATTCTCACTCGAAAGACCACTTTCAGCTCACATTCCTTCTCTACTCTATGATTCTATCTCTCCTTCATCCCTCACACCCCACCCCAGTCATCCTAAATATAAAATGTTTACTTCTTAATACTACACTATAACACTCTAAACTTCTCCTACCTCTCTTTCATATATAACACTAGCTTGCTTTACTCTTATAGTTTATTTTAAACGCATTACATTCTCTCTAAACTCCCTCTGCAAATACCTCAGCCCTTCACGTTGTGAAACTACCACCACTAGGGCAGTATAAGACGATACAAACGGTATCATGTTCACTTCCCTTCTATCATTCTCATTCATCAATTCCACCCCCTCCCTCCTCTGAATTTCTTCTCTACCAAAGCACTCTCCATGAAGCACCAGGTGGCAGACCAGCCATAACGACATTACCCTGCCTCAATCCTCTCTACAAATCTCACTCTCCCTCTACTCTCACACACGTTCTCACTTATTCTATAAAGATTTGAAGCCACGCAGCTACTAGTTTACCCCCCACTCAGCTCCTCCAGCACCTCCACAGATTCCTCTTCACTCTATCACATGCTTTCTCTAAATCTAAAAACGCCCATACACTTTTTCTAATATATATATGTATTTATATATATATATATATAATAACATAATATGTATATATATATATATATATATCATATATATATATATATATATATATATATAACCCATAATAACACTATATATATATATATATATATATATATATATAAATATCACTCTATATATATATATAATATATATATACTTATATATATATATATATATATATATAACCAACATATATATATCTTTATACTCTGCTCTTTGTATATATACCATATAATTGGCGGCTTGTGTACAGGCCCGGTGCGGGAACTGCATAACCGCCATTTTTCAGGTGGCCCATGTTATCAATAGCATTGGTCATATAATGAGTCTTTTTATTTTCTTTAATTCTTTCTCTTTAACTTGCTTTGATATATGGTGTAGTTGTTATCTTGTTGAAAGAGTCTTATATCTATTAAAGCTTAATGGCAAACAATCCCCAAGTTAAATAAAACTTACCACAAAATCCATATTGTGCTGTGCCCATTAGTTTCACCAAACCTCGTGTTCGGTTGTGGTACGTGCATGCGCTAATGTCGGAGATAAAGCTTTGCAGGCTATGTAAAGAGAAAGTTTTAACAGACTTGGTGACTTTGAGTTCATTGCATTTAGAAGTTTAAAAAAGGAAGTTTCTTTTTGAAGCTCAGCGTGTTTGTGCTTAAATCTGATGTACCATATATAAGCAGCCTTAATTTGATGCTAATTTTGGAAGCACTTATTTTTACAGGAGAAAGACGTTTGAGGTTAGTCAAAAAATATGATGGATTGAGCTTTTAAAAAAAAGATAGGAAAAATGGGGATTTCAAAAGTACAGCCCAGAGCTCATGGACCACTGTTTATATTTTGCAGCTTTATTAAATGTTTCCCTTTTATAGTAGAGTATTCCAATCTGTTTTATTAAATATAGATATGATATAAACTGTTATTTTTATAATACATATAATTTTATTTATTACTAACACTATTATTATATATAATATATAGAAGAAAATAGGTTCCATATGCTGATTAAATAAAAGGTTAACTTCTATTTCATTTAGGAAAGAAATCAGAAGATCAAAGAAAAACGTTACAGCGAGAACACTTTCTCATTATTTTGGATTAAAAAAGCATTTTTTATATCTTGTTTGGTGACATTGCAATATGTTATTAAATTATGAAATTTATATTGGAATATATTCTTTTACATTATTTCCATATTATATTTTGTATCTTATTTATGCAAAACTTGTATTTTGGCACAAATATAATTTGCTATTTTTGACATAATTCCTTTGTTTAGCTCCACGATTTTCAAAATACAAAAATTTATAATTTTGAGTGTGAAAGAAGTGAATTACATTGCAGAATTGTCTGAACGTTTAGACATATTAAAAATTATTAAAATACCAATCCATTTAACGTCAGTCGAAGGAGAGAATGGTTTGGGTTATAGTAAGAGGCATAATTTTAAAAATATCTATCCATTCAGCCAGAAATTTGAGTTTCAATTCCCTACAAAGTAAGAAAAGTTTTGGGGGTTAACCACACTTATGTTAGTGGTTGCATCAGCGCGATATCACGGCTTAGGTGAAAAAAAGAGACGACCCCACCAAGAGCTGCTGGAAGCTAGTACTGTTCCTTGCGGTTCTGCAAGTAAACAGGGGTTATTACGTGGAACACGAAAAGAACTACAACTCATGAAGTGGAGGAAGAAAAGAAATAACTCAGCACTCACCTTAAGCTAGCATATATATATATATATATGTATATGTATATATATATACCATAACATATATATATATATATATATATATATATAACATACCACTTAATATGTACTATCTTTCTTCAACCCAGCACCTTATACCATATGTATATGGGAGATTGCAAAGGTGATGGGCTCAGTAACAAAAAGATAGCTAACGTGCTTAGAATATTTTTAAATATCAGTCTTTGTTTACTGTCTTTGCTACTAATTTATTGCTTTTACCTTTTTAATTAATGTATTAAACACACGCTGAATTTGTAGATGTCATTTATTCATAGATTTTCTTTTATTACAAATTTAATTAAAACTGACCATGGCCTCCTTGCATAACAACAGATAAGTTGTGACTCTAAGTGAGCTTCAACAGTTAAAGTTTTCACAGTTGTTTCTCCATGAGAGAAATTTACAGATAAGAAAGAGGATGTTCAATACCTGAATGGCTTTAAATATCCTCACAACCAGAATAGCAACCACAAGTATATTAGCAGCTTTAATTCTGAGATAGACAACGAAGGTTGACACTTTGCTATGAGTCAAAAATATCACACTGTTGCTTCCACGTGTTCGCTTGTTTTCAGGATTCGGGTGTTGTAACGTGGACCCAGAAATATAAACAAAATGAAGAAAATGAAAAATACTAAAAACCATTAGGATTGAAAGAAGCACGTTGAAAATGTGGTTTCACTGTCACTTTTAAGAAATGTAAATAATAAGGATTAACTTAGTGAGGCATACAGACTTTCAATCTATGTTTCAGTCTTATAACAATGGTTAAAAAGAGCCAGTGATTATAAAGATTGGAAACTTGGCACCACTTTATTTTGGCACGGGGAAACACTATAATATATACCTTGTATATATATATATATAACAACTGTATAATATATGTATAATATACATATATACGCTAGCAACCTTCTGTATAACCTTAATAGCCAATAATATATATGCTCTTTTATATATAATATACTTTATTTTAGAATATTATGCAACGTATATCATACTAAAATGATTTGAGTATTTTCAGGTTTAAACTCTAAAATAGAACATATCCTCTTCTATCCTTTCTCAGAAAGTGTAGCAATTTTTTGGTGATTTCAGGGTTCACCACTCGTATAAGGGGGTGGTTCCACAAACACACACATACACACAATGTTCTCCTTGGTAATTTTCAGTCTAGTTCTTTTCGATTTGTTAACCTCTTACTCTTACTCTTACTCTTACTCTTACTCTTACTCTTACTCTTACTCTTACTCTTACTCTTACTCTTACTCTTACTCTTACTCTTACTAACAATTTCTAATCCCTTTCTAGTCATCGAACCATTGCATCACTCTATTTATATATTTTATTGCTATTACACAATAGACATCTGTTCTTCATGAACAGGTCCAGGTACCTCTAACTTTGAAAAATTTCATTGCTTTACTCTTTCCAGCTCATTGATGCCTCCCCCCCCACCCGATTAAAAACGCTATGCTCAATCTTTTATGTAATCCAGTGGTAAACTCTGGAATAGACTTCCTATATTTATTTTCCAACTTCCATTGACTTACACAGCTTCAAACGCTACGTATCGGGCCATGTAGGCTTTTGATTTTGCTTTAGATTTTGGCACTCCCAAACTCTGTTGCAACTTGGCACTCTGCCAATTTGGGTACCTCGAAACTTTGGGAAGCCTTCACGAAGTATAAAAAAATAATATATATAGATAGAAAAACTAGACGCTCGTCTAGGCCTTTGATATTCTGATATATCTGTGCTGCATATCGATACATAATTCGATATCATATCTGCTCATATATACTATACATAGCCAACAGCACTTCTGCATAGCTATATAACGCCTTAACCAGCCTTGCACTGCCGCGCCTCCATGCCTCACCTGCTTACTGCAGACAATCTGTGTCCTACCCTAGCAAAACTTTATCATAACCTAGACAAGCCCCCAACTAGGACTTAACCTAATGGATTATGAAGAGCCCCAACAAGCCCAAACCCCCTAATGGATTATGACAAAAAAATTTCGGCGGAAATCGTATATTGGGATCATTTTTAGTATTGTAAAATTTAAAATTTGTCTCAATTTTCGTTGTATAACAGTCAGGAATAACATTTTTCGCTAACTTTACATGTAAATCAATTTAAAAAATAATGAAGGCTGAAAACGGAAGTCAGATCGTTTACAAACATATCAAAAAATAGAAATCTTATAATTCATGTTAAATTCAGTAAATAAATCCTTTAAATTTAACTTTCCATAGCACCAACCCAACATCCCATGGTCTAAAAAGCAACTGTTCAAATATGAGCATAGTATATTAGTTTTTATATGAGATAAAATAAATGATTATATGTGGCTATGACCGATATATATATATATATATATATATATACATATAACTAGCAATATATCATAATTCATTATTTTTTTAAGTGACATATTAAGTTGCTCATTACTAGCTTTAGACGTGATGTTATTAGTATACATCAATTTTTTTCTGCTCGGACGAAGGTACAATGAAGTTATCCATTTCCCTAGATATAAATATATATATATATATATATAACTATATATATATATATATATATATATATATATAACAATATATATATATATATAGCCAGCAACAATAACATACACCCTTCTTCTTATCTGCGCCATATATGTATTAACTTTTAATAACCTTTGTTAATTACCCTCGCCAAAATACGATACTATATATGTCTATATTTGTGTCTCTATTATTGAGGAAATTTTGAATTATTGAAACGTCATGTTTTTGTTTGCTTTTTCTTTGCAGAGGACAGGCAGAGGAGGAGGGGAGGAGGGAGGGGAGGAGGGAGAGAGAGAGAGAGAGAGAGAGAGAGGGGAGGAGAGAGAGGAGGAGAGGAAGAGGGAGAAGAGAGAGAGAGAGAGAGAGAGAGAGAAAATTTTTGTTGGTTATGTTGTTTTAAACTTGTTTGGCTTGTTCCCTAATATATATATATATATGCATATATATATATATATATATATATATATATATACTATATATATATAACCTTATATATATATATATAACAATAACTCTCTGTATATGTAGCCTTAGCTGCATATGCCTCCCAGCCACGCTGCTGCTAGCCCTAACTGCTGTATGCCATGTAACATGAAGCCTATCATTTACATGAAAACTGAAGTCAGTTAATGAGGCGTCACTGATCAACAATAGCCAATAGAAAATACTGGCTTAAAAATTATATTAGAAAGATCTTCAAGAAATAAACAGAAATCAGAGGCTTTGAGACAATCCAGAGTGATTGAAGTGGGAGCTACTCGTTGTTTAGCCCTTTAAAATTTAATCTTTAATTTCGTTTCAGTATTAAGTACCTGAGAATTGAAAAGACAATATCCATTTAAAAACTTGTGCAATTTCTTAAATCCATTAACAATATTTCCTTGTGAAACCTTATCACATTGATTATAATAATTATGTTTATACAGCATACAGGCTTATGCTATAGAATATAGATTGTCATCTATTTTGAAATAAATGGTAGGGGGAATCAAACCATCTTCTTAATATATATATATATATATATATATATGTATATAATAACATATATATATATATATATATATATATATATATACTCACCTTTATATATATATAAATAATAATATAACCTTAACTGTATATATATGCTATGCTGTATATGCTAGTAATATATATATATGCACTTATATATACATATAGCATAACATATATATATGCCATTATATATATACTGCTGTATATACCTTAACTATATAATATATATATATATATATATGGGACTTCTTTTCTGTTTTCAATTTTTAATAGATTTTTGTTTTTAATATATTGTTACTGATATGATACCAACAGTGAATTTCAGTGGTAACGGACCTGATTAATATAGGACCAGTTACGTTTTTACGGATCAGTAACTTTTAAATTTTTTTTTATTTTTTTAACTAAAGGAGCCCAAAGTGGCTTCACCAAAGATGACGGGAGTCGGTCTCTCACGGCCTTCCAGGAACGACAGGTAGGACTATTTCCCCACTCCGGGGAGGGTCTCCGGAACCGCTCTTTGGTATTTGGAGTATCGCGAGGGGTTTCCCTCCGCCCTCCCTACGGGGTGGCGGGCATCCCACCCTCCCGGTCCCCCGTCGGCTCGAGGCTCCAATTAAGATTTTTTTGTATTTTTCATTTTGTATTTTTTATATTTGTAATAAGCTTTGTACGCTGTTCAAATATGTAATTGGATTTTCTGTAAGTGTCGTACTTTTTTTTTTTGGGATATTTAATTTATGAAAAAAAAAAGTGTTTGTTTTCTCGTTACATTTTTACATATAAGAAGCTTTATACGCTGATTCCAAATATGTACAGTTTTTTTCTGTAAAGTGTCGTACTTTTCGAGATATTTCATTTTTAAAACAATATTTAACAAAAATGTGATTTTTAAAAGTATTTAAAAATACTTCAAACTTTTTGAATCATGTCCGTTACCACTGAAATTCATTGTTGGTAGCCATGGTAACGGCCACTGTTAAAAAAAACAAAGGAAGGAGATTCAAAGGCGATCATTATTAGTAAAAACGAAGAAGGATTTATATATAGCATAGCCTTGCATATATATATACATATATATATATAATATATATAGCTATTAATAATATATGCATATATATATATATATATATATATAATATCTTTCTATATATATATGTATATATCATATATATATATTAATATATATAATAGCATATTGTATAACATGCACCTTCTTTATATAATAACAACCAATAATATAATATGTATAATATACTGTATATATGAATATAAGCTATATAATATAATAATAGTAGTTGTATGTAGCAGCATATGTAATAATATATATATGTAATATGTGTAATAATAATAACCAGCATAACCAGCGTAACCTTAGCAATAATATTCCTTCAATATGTATAATAATATGTATATATGCATATGCGCCATGCATATATGTATATGATGCTGCATAATAACTAATAATATATAATAAGCCAACTATTTCAACTATATTTCAACGCCAATAACAGCGCCAGCTGCTGTATGCTGTAACCAATAACAATAACCAGTAACCAGCCATGTGCCCGCCGCACTGCCCGCATAATATCTATATAGTATATATATATATAAATTATATTCTAAACAACCGTTACATTGTTGCAATTAAAGCTTTTGTATATTTGCAGCATGTTGATTCCAAATTTCACGTACACCTTTTTCGGTCTTAGTATTTTAGGATTAAATTTCATTTATTATTGTTCTCAATTTTGATTATTGTTCTTCTTATGTTACATATATTTTGATGCATATCATATTTAAGTTGTAATATTAATGTTAGTAAAAATTTATCTCTACCAGAGTTTTATTCTACACATTTATATTATTAACGCATAAAATTCTCTAAATTGAAACTACCAGTACTACACTATAACAAGGCTTTATATTAGTAAATACTGCAACAAGAAAGTTTCTTAAAAATGGCGCTCCTTGTCACCGCCTGAGAATTCTTCTGTTTCGCATTTTGCGTTTTCGTTGCCCATCTCTCTCTCTCTCTCTCTCTTTCCGGAGGGCCTCTGTCTTATACATCACTTAAAGATATTATTGGCATATTAGGTTTCCTGGCCAAAAAATAATAAATAACTTTCAATTATATACTTAGATCTAGGAACTATAACATAATCAAATTGAGTTGAATAATCTTTGAGATTCTATAACTTGTATATATATATATATAATAACCTTATATATATACTTTCTTATATAACAATATATATAACTTATATACTTTATCACATACATATATATGTATATATATATATCACCATATATATAACATATAACTGCTCTCTCTCTATATATACCACCTCTTTTTATATATATATATATATATATATATATATATATCTATATATCCTTCTCTCTCTCTCACTTTATATAACATATAGTATATATATATACCCATATACTCACTACTATATATATATATATATTATATATATATATATATATAAATATATATATATACTATACTATATCCTCCTTCTTTCTATACTCCATATATACCCTTATACTACTATATCTGTATAATCTGATACTGAGCCGAAGGGGTTGTGTGTGTGTGTGTGGGGGGAAGAGTCACCCATCTCTCACAAGATTGGTTGCCGCTACATCTCAAAAGGCGTGAACAGTCAATGCCACTGAAAGCCATTGCAACGCCCCAGTGATAGATGCTCATTGGTCTACTAATTCATGACGAAAGAAGGATCAAGTCTTCTTAGATGACGTCACTGTGATCAGATCATCTTTCCCTCTCAATCTCGTCACGAATGCATGACGCATTAAATACAAGTTACGTCACGATTATATTCTAACTTTTAAAACTATTATTTTTTTTTCTTCTTTGTTTTATATTGAAAATAAAATAATAATAATAATAATAATAATAATAATAATAATAATAATAATAATAATAATAATAATAAAAGTAAAAATAAATTAATTAAATCTTTTAATAAAAAGATAAAGCTGACGACGAAAAATTGAACTCCAATAATTGTACCATCAGCATTACCTTTGTTTTGCTCGATACTTACAAGCTTGCAAAATTAAAAAGGCATTGAACTAAATATTTTTTTTTAAATATTTAATATATATATATATATATATATATATATATATATATATCATATATATATATATATATATATATAGTATATATATACTCTTAATATTAGCATGTAACAATATCGAAAGCCACCTTCATATATACTATATATACATATATATAACACTATATATATATATATATATATATATATATGTCGACAGAGTTCAAAGGTTTATTTTCCTTTTGAATTAAAGGTTGTATTATAATATATATATGTATAATAATAACTAAAATTTTATTTGTCAGGATATATAATATTTTATGTATTCTATGTAATGATAAAATATGTATATATATAATATATACATATATTTGCCTATACCGATACATATATAGCATATTATATAATAATAATATAATATCAATACTAATATATATAATATAATATATATATATATATATGCTTTAATATATAATAGCACCAACAACTCAATAACAACCAATATCTTGCTATGTAGCCTAATAACAATATGTAATAACCAATATGTAATGTTGTTTCAATTGATTTGCATTGTTAGTAGTAGGCGCAGATTGTTGCAGGGACACCTACTGAAGGAGGGCAGGAACTCACTCCATAGTAGTAAACCATAAATTCCTTCCGTCATTTCAAGAGATATCTACCAGAGTAAGATTACCCTCTTAACATTATTTTTTTGTATTTCTTACATATATTAAATAGAATAGGAGATTCATTACCCCTATGACTACTACTACTACTGTACCTACTACTACTACTGCCCTACTGATTAACTGATAACTCTCTTCTTTCATACCATTTCAGTCATTCCTAAAGCTACCATAATTAAAGTACAGCATGCTAATGGTACTTATAAAGAGTCAACCCCTCAAACTGATCTTTCCACCACTCTTGACACTAACTCAGAGTGCGAGGAATTCTCTTACTTGCTAATTTTTGCTAATTTTAAGGACTCTTTAGGGGTGGGAATGCTTAAGGGAAGGGTACAATAAGTGAATATCACGCCGCTAAGTAGTAGCGAGACGATACAAGGTGCCCGCCGTGCCCCGGCACCTAAAATTCAAGCAGAAATGAACCCAACTGGAGCCTATATGTACCCTAGTGAAGTAACAGGTCCAGTTGGAGGTACTTACATGCCCAGTAGTATGGAGATGCCTACTGTCGGCCAAGCCCCTATCTCTAGCAACCCAGCACCGATGGTTTACATGGGAGTCCATGCTTATACCAATGTTTCGGGGCCACAAGGGGAAATTTCAGCAAGTTCTGTATATAGTAGTAATGCACCCTATTACGCAGCCATGCCTCTACGCAGTTTAATGCAAGGCCAGAGTCCCTTAAGCTATGTAGAGACGCCTTGCATGCCTTCCCGACACTATACAAGCCTGTCTTATGACCCAGGTCAATATAGTAGTAGGGGAGGGGTACTGCCGTGTGATACATTTCAGAGTGACAGTTCCCCAATCAAGGAAGGATCACCACCATACACTCATGAAAGTGTATACATAAGTAGTAAGGAAGCTCATGTCAGCCCTCGCCCTGTACAAGTTCCTTTTTCATACCCTTTGCTTTCAGGTACATATAACACAGACACTAATGAACTTACAAGTCAAGATTCACAGTATTCTCTTAGTAAAATTAATCATAGAATAGAACACATTCATTCTTTAATAGCTAATATACAAAGTATCCTTAATAATAATAGTGTCCCACTTTCACGAATCAAAAGTGCTGAATATTACCTATCAAGGGCTTGCAATATGTTAAATATTCTCTGCAGAGGGGATGCTGATATGAATTCCATAGCTACTGGAGTACACATGTCTAAATGTCATAAGTGTGAAAGATATGGCCACGATGATAGAGAATGTATATTCAGAGAATACTGTAGTTCCTGTGGAGATTATCACATGCGCGGGGATCAACCTGCCTGTCGTGGGACTACTTGGGATTATTCACACCCAATGGCTTTGAGGAGAATTAAATTTATTAAGGGTGAGTCAATGAGAGAAGGCAAAGTACAGAGAGAGAAAATATTTGAGAAGTCAGAGACTACTCCCTCCGTTTCTCTTTCCGCTAATCCCTCTTCCTCCACTGTCTCGTCCTGTAAAAGTAATATAACTCCTCCTATTGGTGTCAATGTCCCTCATTCTTATAATTTGTCTCGTCAATTGTGTGTACCATGTCCTACTCTTAAGTCTTTACATACTTCTGTACATGTATTTCGTATTCAGTGTAATAATAATTATTGATATGTTGTCTACTGTAAATACATTATAATATTACACTTTTAATAATAAGCGTGTAAAATAACCTTCTTCTACGGCACGTCAGCCTGGCTAGAAAACTCCTGTGCGTAGCTCCGGCCGCTACGTACATGCGTAGCATGTAGGGACTATGGACAGAAGCGCCCAGCATCTTTCTCAGGACCACAACCTCAGATCTGCTCCTATGCAGGGGAATTACACACATACTGAACAAACTATTGCATTCACACCCTGAAAATAACATGGTTCAAATTTTTCAAGAGCGTTACAGAGTCAGAACTCCGTTCATAGCTTTGCCCCTGTCCCTCTCGGAGTCAGTACATAAACGCTATAGATTCCCTATGTCCTTTTTAATAGAAGACACTCTTTCTTCTTTACCACCATCATACATACTCACAACTTCTAATCATATGAAACAGGGGTTTTATATGGTCTTCCTTTTCAACTTACACATAATTTCAGCCATAGGATCGAAACGTTAGGGCTCTTAGATAGTGGAGCTTCGCGCTCAATCATTAAGAGTCTTTCGTAGATTTTCCATAAGACAAACTCACCTGAAATAACTGATTTTTGGCTTTATTAATCATTTCACATTCTGGTCAATATCTGGTCTTGAAATTGGCGTACAAGGAAGAACAGAATTACGTAATTTATAAGTGAGTGGTAAAAACTTTTAAATACGCTTTTGTAATGGACCAGGCTCTACGTCGTTTCCTTTAGATATTTTTATAGGGACCGATATTTTAAAACTTTTGCCCCTGATGATAAATATAAGAAGAGATAGTGTCTGTTTTGATGATATTAGTGGTAAAACTATAGAGATTCCATTACAATTAATAAGAAAAGGATACAAGAGCACGAAAGATGCTCCTCTTTCCTTAAACAATCTCCAAAGTTTTTCACACCACAAAGGTATATTAGTGGGTACAGGTACAGACAGGTCTTATAGTCAAGCCCTTACTTCTACGCCTCCACGAAAGGACATAGAACAACCTAAGGTAAGTTATAATAGGGATGTATTAAGTACAAGTATTAATGCTAAAAGAGATGGAAATACTACTGTCAGTACCGATACGTATTCTCCCCAATCTCCATTTGGAGTCTCTCCCTATACTGGGAGCAGCCACTCCTTTTATAGAACTTCCGTCCGTACCGGAAATCATTCTATACCCTTGTATCGCTCCTCCTCTGCTGGAGGCTGCTTGAACAAATCGTATCGCTCCTCCCTCGGAGGCTGCTTGACTTCTCAAACCCCTTACACAGGAGAATATATTCGCTCCTCTTATAGCAGAGGCTGCATGACCACTCCTGCTCCCACTATGGGAAATTGTGACCTTAATAACCGGAGCACCGCAGTAGCTCCTTCACATAGGGCTCATCCACCTTCGCCTATATCACCAAGTGGTGTCTATAGCCGATGCACCGCACTGCACCCTAGTGCCGCACCTTGCACCTCTGTTTAGCACAAAATTTGCATTGCACCTCAGTGCACCCCTGGTGCACACTAGTGATAAAGTTCAAAAATTGCATTTCCCTTCAGTGCACCCCTGTGCACCACACTGCACACCAGTGCACCAGAGTGTAGAAGCTCAAATAGAGCATTGTACATCACCACGTGCCAATTTAGGTCGGTGCACACCAATGCAGTCTTCATACAATGCTAATAAGTCTCAATTTAATGCGCCAGAAGGTAAGTTAAACATGAACACCGCAGTGATATTACCTCCAAGTCCCAATCCTCGGAGTGTAAATTATAATAGTGTCTATCACAACACTTGCATGCCTAACCGAACCACCGAGGTGTCACCTAATATAGGAGCACCACTGCCTCATAATTTAGTGGGTCTTTGTCACAGCTAATACTGTCTAGATAGGGTTATTTCTCAGGCCTCAATGATACTATAAATAAAAGAGCAGTATAACTCTCCAGGGAGTCGGTGTCAAGTTCTGTCGTTCCTACCTTGGAACATACTAATTGTTAATATTAAATTCACCTTTCGGATGAAATGGATAATATAGATAATATGGAAAAAGGTTTAACTGCTGAAGAAGTAGTACAGCATCAGAAGAAATTGTTTAGACAGTACAATAATAGTAAGCGAGTACACTTTCACCAAAATGAGGTAAGTAAAGCTCCAGTACACAATTATGGATACACTTTTAAACACCCTTCTGAACCTACTCCCTATTCTTCTAATTCTTTTAATACCCTTCCTAATTCTTTACAGGAGATTAATACAATTTCACATCCTTCCTTATCTTCGTCGCAGACCAGATACACGGAATTACTTGAAAATAACCTAATTGAAATTAATTCTCCTCTCACCTCGTCGCACCAGATGCAGATGCCTTACTCGGATACAATTAAAGAAAGCCAAAATGTTGTCATAGACGACTCCCTTTCTTATAATGTGTATACTTCTACGGACTTAGAGATATTACCTCACTCAAGGTATATTCTCCCTGTTAAGGTACAGTCCAATATTGGTGCTTCTCCCCCGGAGAATTTAGCACTCATTACTGAAAGTAAAAGTGATTATCTTTCCACTGGCACACTTTTCTTTGGAAACACTCTTTCTACTTGCCAAAATGGAAATATTTTGTTAGAATTAGTAAACATAGGCGCAGATACAGCTACTTTCGACAATCACTGCCTACTTACTACAGCTTCTCCACTTCTTTACAAAACCACAGAACCATACGACATTAACAATGTCACAGTTTCTAAAAGTCTCTCTGACACTCAAATTAGAGAAGTTTATCGAGAAATTTTACTTTCTGAGTCCAGTAAGGATTCCAACAAATATGTTTTAAATAATCCTTCTCAATTAGAAGACATGCTTTCTTTCTTAGTTAAAAATAGAAACACTATTGCTTTAGCAGATGATCCAGTCGGCATCTGTCCTCTAAACAAATTTTCTATTAAACTCATGGAAGAAAATCCGGAATATGTGTATACCCGTCCATATAGATTACCCCATAAGTACATGGAGGCCATCGACGAATGGGTAGAAGACAGCTTGGGAAAAGGTTACATAGAACCTAGTATTTCTCCTAATAATTCTCCTTTACTGTTAATTCCTAAAAAGAGTGGTGGTAAAATGGAGTAGTGGTAGATTACCGGTTGAACGCGCTCACGTTGCCAGATCGTTTTCCGCTTCCGAACATCGCAGAATCCTTGTCCCTTATAGGGTCAGCACGCGTATTTTCCACAATTGATTTGCTCTCGGGGTTCAGTCACTTAGAGTGCGAACCAACGTCTCGTCCTTACACTGCTTTCTCCACTTCTCGAGGCCATTATCAATTCAGGATCATGCCGCAAGGAACCCGGAATTCTCCGTCCATTTTCACCATGGAAATGGCACTCTCCGGCTTGCTAGGCGTTGTTTGTTTACTTTTTATTGACGATATTCACATAATTTCACGTAGATATTTCACTTCATTACCGCCTCTTCGGGTTATTATTCATATAACAAACGCTACTAAACGTAAAAGCTTTTGAAAACCATTTAGCTTCTTAAGAAACAGTGAATAAATAACTTCTTGGTTTAAAATCGAGCCGAAAGGGACTAACTCCGGATCCAGTTAAGGTGATATTGAGAGATTTTAGAAGACTACTAAGGAATCATAACCGTTCAAATAAAGTTTAAACCCTCGGTTTATTTCAGAATTATTTTTGCCACATGATACCCCATTATTCTTCCCTTGTGCAGCCTCTAACTCTGCTCCTAAAGAAGAATATTCCATTTTCTTGGCAAATTGAGCAGCAATCTGCTTATGACTCTTTGAAGAAATTTTTACTTTTAGATCCAGCACTTTTCCTGATTACTCTAAACCGTTCATTTTGAGCACTGATGCTTCTGATTTTGGTAGCATAGGCGCTGTATTAGCTCAATTAGATGAAAATGGGAAGGAAAAACCTCTGGCACATTCTAAATGCTAAGTAAGTAAATCAACTATAACACGACCAGCGTTGGCTATAGTATCAACCAATTTAGAGACTATCATGTTGGTTATCCTCTTAAAGTGCACTGATCATTCTGCATTATTTTGCCTTTTCGAACATAAACAGAGTAGCCTGATTCTGTCTAGAAGGTGGAATCTAAGATTCAGTCTTTCGGCAGAATAGTTCATATCGAGGGTAAACTGAATATTATTCCGGATTATCTTAGTCGCCATCCAGTTCCTGATACTGGACACCTTTCTTCTTCTAATGAAGACGATCCTGATCAAAAAACTTCTGCCATTCGGTTTCAAAAGTTTCAAAATCATCCAGAAGAGCCTTCTATAGCTCTTGTTCATAATCCAGTTCCAATAGCTTTTCCCGACACTAGAGTTTATACCTTTACAGATGATGTTATTTTCCAGGAACAGCGTAATTGTCCTAGACTATCGGAAATTATCAACAATATTAAAAATTCTCCTAACCCGGACAGTTGTCTCCCATATCTCATAGTAAAAGGTTTGCTTTATTGAGTCTCTCCCAAAAACAAATATCTGCTCGAAGTACCTGATTCTCTTATATATACTGTTATATTTCTGAATCATAATACACTTTCTGCGGGACATCCGGGTGCTGATCGCACTGAATACCGCATTAGGGAAAAATATACCTTCCCTCGCATTTCTACTTTTGTTTCTTTCTTTTGTAAACAATGTACTTCATGTCTCGAGGTTAAAGGTTCTAAACCTCATCCAGTTGCTATCAACTCCTATCCTTTACCCTTCTATCCCTTTTCTAGAGTTCATTTAGATACTATAGGTCCACTCCCTAAATGTAAAATTACGGGCGCTAAATACATCCTGGTTTTTAAGGATGCGCTAACTCGCTATTGCGAAATTTGCCCTGTAGCCTCCAGAGATGGTAAAGTAGTTGCAGAAACTCTCTTAAATAGAGTCATCTTGCATCATTCCGTTCCGGAAATCCTTATAACAGACCGAGCTGCCGAGTTCACGTCAGAGTTTTTCAACGAAGTTTGCAAAACGTGGAACATTAAAAATCGCACTATCGCTGTCCGACATCCTGCGAGCAACAGCTTAGTGGAGCGAGAAAACAGACGTATTGAGGATTACTTGCGTCATTTTGTTTCCACACAGCACGATGATTGGGGAAAATACATTGCATTTGCACAAATTTCCCTAAACTCTACTTACAACTCTTCTATTGGTAATACTCCTCATTTTCTAGTCCATTTTTATGTTCGTAGACTACCCTACGACCTTCCTGACTATGTTTCTCCTTTTGTTAACAAAACACAGCCTTTAAAGGATCATCTATATGACTTTAACGCGGAAATGGCCGAAAGAGCAGCCGCCATCCGCGAATTGGCACGTCAGAAATTAGAAAAGGAAACATTTAGAATCGCCCAACAACAACACTCAAAGGCTCCTATACGTCCTATACGTGTTGGCGATTACGTCTATTTACTTGCTGTGAAACCTCCTCATTTATCTCCGAAATTATTCAAGAAATGGGTCGGTCCTTACTTGGTTATTAATGTTCTTAAATTTAACAAATATCTCCTCAGATGTCTTGTTACTAATAGAGAATTTGAGTCTCATGTGGATAATTTAAAGATTCTTCCCATGCCGATCGTTAAAACGATGGACAACAATCTTTCGTCCAGTTGGAAATCTTATAGGATCATAAGATTTCCAACTGGACGTTGAAAGCTTGTCCGTCAGTGGTACCAATTAAACAGCCTCACTACCTCCGCCTGCTCAGGCACTGCGCTGACGTCTCTCGTGGAGGGCCCGCTGCTGATACTCGCATTCAGACAACGCATTGATGATGATGGTACTGAGTCACCTGCAGCCACGTTGCCACCTCCCAGTACAAGCTGCAGCTTAACCAGGTCCAGCCACAACATCAGGTGCGCAACAACAACAACTCCGAGTTCCAGCAACATAACCAATGCAACGGCATCTTTCCGGGTTTTTAACCCAACATCCCCAGGTGTCACAGCAGCTATCGCCAGTACAACGTTTAGCAATACCGAGGACAAGCAAGCATCAAGAGATGTAACTCCTATCTCTCCTGAATCTTCGTTACCACCTTCGGTACAGTCTTCCCCAAGACAAGTTCATCATACTCCCCATCAACAAACAACCCAAAGAGTTCCATCCGATTCATCTTTAGTACCAGATCCTAATGGAAATTATAATCCATATTTAACACATTCTCTACGAAAGAATATTTCATATAGCTCACCACAGCTTTCTTCTCCTTTCTCTCAGCCTAATTTGTCTGGTCAGAGCTCTATGCATAGCTCTCCTCTTCTTTCTAGGCGTTCTTCTACTCATAGTAGTGGTCCACCTTCTTCCCCAGACCAACAACAAGGTGTTAGAAGTCCTATCAGATATTATGATGAATACCCTAATATCCAATCTTCTCCTTCTTCCAGAAACTTTTATTAAGGATGACAGACGAATAGATCCTTCCTACCGTCCTCATCCACAATTTAGAGGTCCTCGTGCCAATTCTCCAATGAGACTTCGCAGCCATGTGAGACGAGTGTCACCTCCTCCTCCAGTTAATCCTGAATCACCTTCTTTCCATTCAGTAGATCCGCGTACTATCTCCTGGACTCCCAATCCTAATGTTCGTTCTAGATCTGTTTCAGACATATTTAGACAGTTCCCCTTAGACGTGTCCAGAGTAGCACCTCCTGAACTACCCCTGAAGTCGAGAGACATTCCTGCCTTACCTCTTAAGTCAAGGGACATTCCTCCTTCATTGCCTTTAAAATCAAGAGATATTCCTCCCTGAAATGAGGCACTGGCTGCTCTAAAATTACCTCCAAGCACTGCCCCAGGAGGTGCGCAGTGTTCTTGATTACATTCTGCTCTACCTGATTCTGGGGATGGCCAGCTCCCTGTGCGTAACATTTTACCACTTTCCATTCTACCTATAACGGATGGCACAAACTCTGCTATTCTAATATTTACCTCAACCTTCCACTGCCTCCACTACTGTCAATCCTACACCCAGTGGTACGGATTTTTCTAGCACTGGAGCTATTCCTAAACCAAGAAACATAAACCATATCAATCATATACAAAATCAACAATATAATTATTACCCAAAGAACACACATATATAATTCGTGTTCATCTCATATTTATTCAACGGTGATTCCTTGAAGTAAGTATGAAATTGTAAATTGTGTATATAATTAGTTTTAAGAGATCAATCTACATCGTGTGTTCTACGCGCGATTTGAATATAGTAAGTAAGTAAGTCGAACTTTCGTGTGTTATGCGCACGTGATTTCGATCCTTAGTACATAAGTTACACTTAAGTATATATCCTACACAGTATTATATCCTATACTCTTAATACATAAGTTACACCTAAGTACCTATTCCTTAAGTGTGTTATATCCTATACTATTATATGTTATACTGTATACTCTTATATGTTTTGTATTCTTATACCTTTATATGTTGGGTTCATAACCCTCCTTTTTACAAAATGAAGAAAATATAATAAAAATGAAAAAGAAAAAGAAAAGCCGAAAAATATGAAACAAGCTAGTTATAAGTAACTCATTAATATATGTAGCTTTGTATTAAAATTGTCCTACATATATGTGTGCTTTTAATTTTAAGTAATTGTGTAATAATTAGTTATGTTCCTTCTCATGTTGATGTTAACTACTTTATGCTTTGCTTATTTTCTTAATTACTGTTTACGTAACCTATTCCTGTAATTAAACTATACTTTTGGACTGAGAAATATTCTCTTTTCAACCTTAATGAATAAAACGTGCTTCACAAACATCCCTGAAATCTAAGAAGAACATACTTGGCGACCTTTATTTCTTTACTCGACTATTTACTTAATTGATGTCATCTATCATTCCTCCTTTTGCTTTGTTTCATGTAAATTCTTTTCTTGTTCTGTGTTCTTTTAATCGTTCTGCATTTTGTTAATTATTGTACATGTCTGTGATAACTCTTAATGATTTATGTGCTGAAGTTATTCTCTGTTCATTATGTCCAATTTTATTAGTCCTTGTTCTTGATGTTTTACAAGAAACTTACTTTTGCTTACTTGTAACTAAAAACCTCGTGTGGATTGTATTACATGTATGTTTGTACTTTTCTACTCTATTGTGTTAGTTTTCAAAGTTTGACTGATGTCCTCTTTGAATCTTATTACATGTTTATTATTTTTATGTTCTAAGTCCTTGGTGATTATATTCTTATTCGTTGGATAGTATGTTGCTGTATTGAAATAACTATCACGCTTCTAGAATGCTCTTACGTCCCGTCCTTACTAGACATGAATCCTAGACCCAAACCTTCTGTTACTAAATTACGACTTAGATCATTACGTACTTTAGACTTTACTGACCAACATCCAGACACTTATGATACTCCTCCTCATCCTATTCCCCTAACTCAAAGATCTTAACCTGGTGTGATTTCGTCTTCCGATGAATAGGAATTCCTGAAGTAACAAATTATCAAAAGTACGTGATTGGATTAAGACAAACTTTAAAGTGCTAGCAATAGTATAATTAACCCTAGTAAGGGGGCTCTATAAACTATCATTTACATAACTAAGTCAGTGTGACGTCACTGATCAACAATAGCCAATAGAAAATACTGGCTTAAAAATTATATTGAAAGATCTTCAAGAAATGAAAACGAAATCAGAGCTTTGAACAATCCGAAGTGAATTGAAGTGCAAATTTCTCGTTGTTTTAACCTTTAAAATTTAATCTTTAATTTCGT
>JABUQX010141717.1:2500-7500 GCA_015478945.1 Trachelipus rathkii
TATTATATATATATATATATATATATATATATATATATATATATATATATATATATATACTGCTAAACGATCTGAGGGATATGTAAGTGGATATATATATATATATATATATATATATATATATATATATATATATATATATATATATATATTATATATATATATATATATATATATATATATATATATATATATATATATATATATATGTATATATATATATATATATATAGTATATATATATATATATATATGTAATTTTTATAACCTACTTTACGATATAATATATATATATATATATATATATATTGTATATATAAATATAGTATATATATATGTATATATATATATATATATATATATATCTATCTATCTATCTATCTATCTATATATATATATATGGTATATATCTCGTTTACGATAATAAAGAATTTAAGTCTTTAAATCAGGTTATCTATCTATCTATCTATCTATCTATCTATCTATCTATCTATCTATTTATCTATCTATCTATCTATTCATTCACTATCATTCATCTATCTACTATCCATTCATTCATTCATCTATCTATCTATCTATCTATCTATCTATCTACCATTCCATTCTATCTATCTATCAATCTATCTAACTTAACTGTCTATCTATTCATTCATTTATTCATTCATTCATCTATCTATCTATCTATATCTTATCTATCTATCTTTCTATTTATCTCTCCATCGAATTCATCTATCCATTCCATTCATTCATTCATCCATTCATTCATTCATCTATCTATCTATTTATCTATCTATCTATCTATCTGATTCATCTATTCATTCATCTACTATCCATTCATTCATCTATCTATCTACTTATCTATTCATTCATTCATTCATCTATCTGAGCTCCATTCATCTTATCTATCTATCTATCTATCTATCTATCTATCTATCTATCTATCTATCTATCTATCTATCTATCTATCTATCTATCTATCTATCTATCTATCTATCTATCTATCTATCTATCTATCTATCTATCTATCTATCTATCTATCTATCTAATTTATTTAAAGTAATTTTTTTAAAAAATGAAATTAATTTATACAGGTGGAGAATACTCCTCATATTTCATGTCATTAATACACCACCAAATTTACGAACAGCATTAACAATAAAAAAATTAAATAAAAAAAAACCAAAAAAAAAAACGAGAAATATAACAGTTTCCATTCTATAATTTTCTCTGTTTTAGTCGTCTAAGGAGTAGGTCAAGAGTAATAAAGTTCATATTGAATTACAGTGAGAATGGCTTGAAGGACTCCTAGAAGGAGGTTTTCCCAAAGAAATAAGTGTGAATTTTGGCAGTCTTTGAGTGTGTTAGTTCCAGTCTTACTCCAAATACATAAATTTGTGTATTGGCTGAGAGAATTATTATTATTATTATTATTATTATTATTATTATTATTATTATTATTATTATTATTATTATTATTATTATTATTATTATTATTATTATTATTATTATTATTATTATTATTATTATTATTATTATTATTATTATTATTATTATTATTATTATTATCTTTATTATTATTATTTTTATTATTATTAATATTATTATTATTATTATTATTATTATTGTTATTATTATTAGTATTTATTAATGTGTGTGTGTGTTATTATTATTATTATTATTATTATTATTATTATTATTATCATTATTATTATTATTATCATTATTATTATTATTATCATTATCATTATATGAAAATAACAAAGAAAAATATAAATTGATTTTTAATTTTTAATTAGTTTACCAATAATAAATAAAGGGACCAGAATGATAATGCCAGTTGTGACTACTTGAGCTCAGAAGCAATTGAAATACATTCTCACAGATTAACAAACACACATTCTCTTTATTCCTTTCTCTCTTTCTCTCTTTCTTTGTCTCTTTCTCACTCCCATCCTTTATCTTTCTCACTTTATCTTCTAATCTCCTTCCCATACTCTTCTTTTCTATATTTGCCCTCAAGTATCTATCTCTATATTAGTTCCTCTACAAATGAGGATATATCTATTTATCTATTAATGCATCTCAACTGTCGTTGTTTAGATATATTGATATATATTAATCACTGTATTTCGGCTATGAGAGTAAAGAACAAGTAAAAAACGGAGGTGTTAACTTAATAATCAATTTGTTACCATAAAAATGCCTGAAGAAAGAAAACCACAAAATCCATTTTAAGATGAAGGCAGAAACGGACTCAAGAAGTAGCATCACAGGAGAGAGAGAGGAGGAGAGAGAGAGAGAGGAGAGGAGGGAGGAGGAGAGGAGACCTCGCCGTGGGAACGGAGGGTGGAGGAGGAAGAGGAAGAGGAGGAGGAAGAGGAGGAGGAGGAGGAAGAGGAGGAGGAGGAGGAGGAGGAGGAGGAGGAAGAGAGAGAGAGAGAGAGAGAGAGAGGAATGATTTTAGGAGCGAAAACAAATTTCCTTCAAATGGCTTTTGAAACTCAGAAATAGAAGCTTATCTGAATTATAAATTGCACCGAAAAAAAACTCCAACAAAATAATGACCACTTTACGCATCAACATTTCAAATATATAAAGACACAAATAAACACACTCATACATTGTCACTGACAAACGCACACACTCATACACACCTATACACACTCTCATACACGCACAGACAAACACATTCCAAAGTTTAGAAATAAATTGGCAAATGAAAACTTTGTAAAAGAATTTGCAAGGTAAGCAATTTGATATCCAATTTCATACCTTAATGGTATTTTTATTATTTTACATTTAATTGAATTATTATTATTATTATTATTATTATTATTATTATTATTATTATCTCTGTGTTTATGTGTGTATTTATTTATGTATCTATTATTATTATTATTTTTATTTTTATTTTTATTTTTATTTTTATTTTTATTTTTATTATTATTATTATTATTATTATTATTATTATTATTATTATTATTATTATTATTATTATTATTATTATTATTATTATTATTATTATTATTATGTATTTGATTTTCGTTCATTCTTTTTCCTCTCATGCCTCTGATAATGTCCCTCTTGGGAAAAAGAGAGAAAACTTATATATATATATATATATATATATATATAAATATATAAATTTCTATATATATATATATATATATATAAAGTAATAATATAAAACAGTTAACAACATATAAAAATACCAATATATATATATATATATAAATATATATATATATTTATATATATATATATATATAACCAGCAGCCAACAGCAACTTAAGAAAGCATATACATATATTAATATATATATATATATATACTATGCTGCTATATATAACTTATAACCAACCTTATATATATATATATATATATTATATATATATATATATATATATATATATATTTACTCTTTATATATATATATATATATACTATAACTGCTTATAATATATATATAGCATATATATATATATATATATATATATATATATATATACATTGGCACAATGACAGGCTATCGAGTTGCGGAAAGGGGTGAGAAGGTTCGATCTCGTTCGGATCATAGGTAGCAATTACCTAGGTTGTAAAAGAGCGTTAGTGTTTTTATCTTTATGATTTTTATTAACAAATATGGTTAGGAAAGAGGAAGAATTATTTACATGCAAAATAATGCTTTCAAAACACACACACACACACACACACACACACACCTACACAAATATATATATACTATATATATATATATATATATATATATATATATATATATATATATATATATATACTATATATACCCTATATATATATATATATATATACTGCTGCTCTTTATTCTGCTCTACATAACATATATATATATATATATATATATATAAATATCGAAATATATATATATATATATATATATATATATATATATATATAACCCACCTATAGATGTCTATACTTTATATATATATATAATCATCACCCACCTTCTCCCCAAGACTGGGGGTAAGGTGCCATAAATGCACCGGAAACTGAAAAGTAGTAGAATTTGACGCAAGTCGAAAAGGAAGCCCAGTCTTACCCCCCCACCCCTTTATACCCTTTAGTGAGAACTAGCCGCAGTCAGAAAAATCCACCACACCATAGAGCCACGGGACCACGACGGACCCTCACTATGGCATCTCGTTAATGTATGGTTCATCCCTTGGCCCAGGTGTCCCACAACCATACCCCCTCACAAAACCCCGCCATTCACATTAATCATGCACCTTTCTTCTCGCCTCTGCCAAACTCACATTTCTCTCATCCAGGAATTCCTTTACTGATTAAATCCATTTTTTCTTCGGTCTCCCAGCCGGTCGATTCCCAGCACACTCACCACTATACATCCGCTTAACCAACCGACTATCATCCATCATTTCCACATGACCAAACCATCTCATTGTACTTTCATTTATTCTCTCATTTACTCCTTTCTTCACACCACACAATTCCCTAATGCGTTCATTCCTCATTTTATCAATTCTTCTCATACCTAACACGCCCCTAAGATTAACCATCTGAACACATTGTACTTTAGATCTATACCTCTTATTTCAGACCATAGTCTCACTACTATAAGTTAATACAGGTAACAACATACTCTCATGTAAGAACATAGCGTATTCAAGACTTTGTCCTTTTCTATCCACCAAGGAATTAATTGCACCAACCACCTTCCTACCATTCACAACTTTCTTACTACACTCTGCATTATCCGTTCCCATTTCATCTAACATATATCCTAAATATTTAAACTCAGACACCTGTTCCAGTTTCTCACCATCCAGCATAACTTCAAAATAGTTACAAAATTGAAGTTGCTTTAGCCTGGTGGTAAATTAGTATATCTAAGAGGATAAGATATGATGTCAATATGTAACCTTTGCAATTTAAGATTAGACACTCTTTCTGTCGGTTACATATTGAGTAACTATGAACTTGGGCGATAAACAAAGCAG
>JABUQX010141718.1:5000-12431 GCA_015478945.1 Trachelipus rathkii
GTGTTGGAACTCATCGGCGGGCCTGGCCGCTTAAAGCATTTAGATACCAGATACCTATCATTAAATCAACACAAGACGTAACACTAACTCTCAAGGGAGGATTCTCGCCTCCTAATATTATTATTTGTAAAAGGCTTTCACTTTTTCTGCATTAATTGTTGAGGAGAGTTTTCACTCCTGATTTTTATTGGATAAACAGTCTTTATAAACGGCAATAGAGGATAAAAAGGGATGAATTAGAAGCATATCAAACAATCTATATTAAAAAGTCACAATACATATTTATGCATAGAAAAGAACTACAATTTAAACTAACATCCCAAACTCTCCTACCCATATTCCCAAAACCATCAAAACGTAGATAACAAACACAAATATAATATCCGAAGGAAAAAGACCTATAAAAATTATATAACAATAATAAATCATCCTGCCTAATTATTAACATATCATTAGTATAATTATTATTATTATTATTATTATTATTATTATTATTATTATTATTATTATTATTATTATTATTATTTTTTTTATTATTATTATTATTAATGTGTGTGTGAATTACATTATTATTTTTGTGTGTGTGTGTGTTTATTATTATTATTATTATTATTTAACTCATTTATATGAACAATTTTTTGTGATGATGGATTACATCTTTTGATTGAATCTTTACCTCCCAGTATGATGTTAGAACTTCATCTTAAACAAGGTTTGATGGGGATTCATCTGGACAGGCTCGGATAACATCACCATTTCACTGATACACAAGCAAGGTCTGATGGGGAGTCATCTGGATAAGCTCGGATAACATCACCATTTCACTGACACACATTGCGGGAATATAAAGTTTTTGTCTTTGATTACATATTTTAATTTTTTCTCTGCAAAGATTTTTGGGATGAGAATTTGATACTAGCAAGATTATAATTAGATATTTTGCTAAACATATATATATATATATATATATATATATATATATATATATATATATATATATATATATATATATATATATATATATATATATATATATATATATATATATATATATATATATATATATATATATATATATATATATATATATATATATATATATATATATATATAAATATATATATATATATATATATATATATATATATATATATATATATATATATATATATATATATATATATATATATATATATATATATATATATATATATATATATATATACAACACTGTATATATATATATATATGTATATAAGTCAACATATATATACATATATTATATATATGTTTGATTAAAATATACGCTTTCTGCGTTTGTAAATCCCTGTCTTTATAGAATTTCTTTAGTTTATTTTAAAGATTTAAACCCCCCTATGAAATATTTCACATTCGTAACACGGTTAGGCACTGACTTCACCAGGTGAACAGAGAACGCGGAATGAGGCGTTCTCAAGCTCCCTCGTATGCCCAGACCTGCGGCTATTGCATAGCAATGCGTCATAACTACGGGGCAAGAGTTCTTACCGTTAAGGATTCTCACCTTTGCGGTGTTCTGATCGAAAGAAAGTAGGAAAATAGGAAGAAAAGACATACCTGAACATGTATAGTTCCTATGCCAGTTAAATGTTGAAGAACCAATAAGCTAGCGTGAGAAAGACGCTTTCATTTTGCACGGGAATTCGAGGTATGCCGCCGGAGGGGCGCCGTACTTTGAAATTCTTTCGCAACAAGTTTTTTCCATCGACTTATACTTGCGAAGCAAAGTATCGATTCACGATATATATATATATATATATATATATATATATATATATAAAGGTAATAAAATAACTATCTGCATATATATGTAAAAAAAAATATATATTCTATATATATATATATATATATATATATATATATATATATATATATATATATATATATATATATATATATATATATATATACATATATATATATATATATATATACCACATATACTATATATATATATATATATATATATATATATATATATATATATATATATAGTCGTTTTATGATTTAAAACTAACGAACACCCTAAAGTAGACCGTATAGATATCAGTTGTCGGGATCTCGGCCTCTTTAGGTGGACGACGGTGGGGTACCCTATCGGCTGGAGTCCCCTACTGGAAATATATGTTTTTAGGGGGCACGCGAAAAAGCGCGAGTGGATCCCGCATAATTTTCTACTGTTAATTTTCTCTTGAACAGAAACTGGACTTTTGCCATATATATATATATATATATATATATATATATATATATATATATATATATATATATATATATATATATATATATATATATATATATATATATATATTTATATATATATATATATATATATATATATATATATATATATATATATATATATTTCTATATACCATATATATATATATATATATATATATATATATATATATATAACTTAAAGGCTGACTGCATATTTTAAGTATTTCATATTCGTTCAAATCGTAGGTGGAAACATTCAAACCGAAGAGAAAATTTGTCAACAAATTTTTTGAACCAACGTCCAAATAGGAGACAAAGTGAAACTGATAAGATAAAAGGTTGGCATAATTTTTTGAAAAATGACGGAGATTTTTCCTGTCCATTATTTGATTGTAGGTCCAAAAAAAATGTCTTAATTTGAATAAGTAGCACAATCGAGCGTTTATTTTCCTTGTGTATGCTAAGTTTAATTTACTAAATCAATTTATGTGAATTAACGATAATAGAGATAGTTATCTAAAAACATTTAAGTATTGTATTCTACGAGTATGATCGTTTTCCTTTTCATAAGACATTCCTTTGCTCATCTGTGTGAAAATGTCATCTTGCATCACAAACAGTTCAAATTTCAAGGAATCGAAAGTTTATCTCTTCTTAGAGATAAAATAATGTTCAGTTGAAATATAGAAGGTGACAGTAATAACATGGTAAGCAGTTTATAGAGTATGTTTTCTGAAAGAAAAAAAGAGATTACGTTAATCCTGAGAGTGGTAGAGAGATGGCTATTGTTCTAACCTATTCATTGTAATATCTCATAACTTCCAAGTCACTTTTTATATGGAATTTCTTTTTGCTACTTTATTTCCTGAAGAATATGCGGAAGATAAACTTTTCACCCTCCTTTTCTTGAATAGGGCTCGACCTATGACTGGTGGGAAGATCATTATTTATATATATATATATATATATATATATATATATATATAATACTCTATATATATATATCTATATATATATAATATATATATATATATATATCATAATAATAATGATAGAGAGAGAGAGAGAGAGAGAGAGAGAGAGAGAGAGAGAGAGAGAGAGAGACTGTGGCCATTGTCTCCATAGAAGAAACATATTTGCATTTTGAATTCCCTATTAATTTTTTACGTCAATTTATTTTGTTATCCAAGTTCGTTCCTATTGAAACGTCCGCAACCCATAAAAGATAAAAATAAATGAGGCAGAGACGAAATTGTGGATTCAATCAAAATATTTCCAGATTTTATTCAGCACATTTTGTGAGAAAAAATTTATTTTTTTCTCTTTTTTTTTTTTCTTCTTTTTTTCTATCAATTATATATATATATATATATATATATATATATATATATATATATATATATATGTGTATAGAAATATTTTATATATATATATATATATATATATATATATATATGTATGTATATATATATATATATACATATATAATATATATATATATATATATATATATATATATATATATATATATATGTAATAATATTTATATATATATATATGTATATACCATATATATATATTATACCATATATTAATAATATATATATATATATATATATATATATAATATATATATATGTATATATATATATATATATATATATATATATATGAAATATATATTTACTATATATATATGTAATAATATATATATATATATATATATATATATATATATATATATATATATATATATATATATATAAAATATATTTTTTTTTTTTTATATATATATATATATAAAGGTTGTTCTTAATGTATTGTAAGAAATATTTTAATTGTTTCATATTATTAAATCTCAACCCATATTTATTTTACTTTAGGGTTAGTAAGTAAACTGTAAAAATTTTGTAAAATTTAATAAATTCTAACACGTGCTTCCCCATCTAGGGGTGAAAATTTGAAAGAAACACTAATTCCTATATTTTTATCGTAGGACTTATATTAATTTTCCATCAAATTATAAAATATATTTAGAAGTAAGAGTGTATATAGTATGGTCCCAAAATATTAAATCAATAAAAATAAACGACTATTATCTTAAATGATTACACTGGTCAACAGTTTTGGAACTAAAAGCAGGGAATAGGTGTTCTCAGGAGGTATAGTTGTCATCAAAGCGACGAGTTATAGACGAGAATGACGTAATACGTCACAACTGTACTGTTATAAGTGCATTTACTGAGTCATACTTGAACACGAAAAATCGTGAAAATATATAATGTTCTCGCTGAGAATTTTGTAATATGCTCGCAGTTACAGAGTTGTTTTTCAGTGTAAAGGTTGTGTCTGTGTGTTGTTAATCTTATATATATATATATATATATATATATATATATATATATATATATATATATATATATATATATATATATATATATATATATATATATATATATATATATGTTTTTTACAGTTATCACGACCGCTCACGGGCAAAGCCCTATTCGAGGAGGGGGTGTTCCACTCAGCAAAATTTCAACTAGCGCAAATTACGCAGATGACAGACGCAGACTTTGGTGAGGAGATTAAATTGAGTAGGAAACACAGAGATGGAAGAGAATTCCACAGAACAGGGGTGGCGGGGCAGGGAAGAAGGAGGCACCGCAGCGAACTGGTCTGGAGTTGCAGCAGCACAAACTCATGTGCGCGACACGGCACCCCCTTGTGCTGCGAGGGCTACTAAAGGCGCACGCAGGTGGAAAGCTCCCTCGGAGCATCTGTGCTGCAATTCTGAAAAGAGATAAAAACATAACTTATCCGCCACCAGATAGAGGGTCAAGTGAACTAGGAAGTACAGGACAGTTTATAAGTCTTTTAGCCTTTGACTCGACCCTATCAAAAAGCCTGGTGAGACCAGAGCCAGCCCAGATATGAGAGCAGTACTCCATACAAGGGCGGATGAGGCCCTTGTATAACTGGAGTATCTGAAGAAGAAGGAAAAAAAAGTCTCGCAGTCTAAACAGAACTCCAGTTTCTTTAATTTTAGAGACCGCCCTAGCAACCATTGTGATGTGAGGTTTCCAAGACATTTTGTTTTATGTTAAGGCCAAAAAGGATGTTTATATTGTCAAAAACAGGAGAGACAAGAGAACCGTCGAAAGATAGGAAAGTTAGAGAAAGGTGTCTTAGAGAGGGAGATTTGTAGAAGTTGGGTTTTTTAAAGAATTAAATTTCACAAGGTTGCGACGACCCCACCCGGAAATTCTATCCAGATCGAAACGAATAGAATCAGGAAGATTAAGACGAGAGGCAATTCTAGAAGTAAAAAGAAGGAGCAGAAGTGAAATGAGTTGAAGAATGAAGGGTCGAGTCATCGCATATGAAGGTGGATAGAGTTAGATGTGCAGAAGAAGATCATTAATATATATATATATATATATATATATATATATATATATATAATATATATATATATATATATATATATATATATATATATATATATATATATATATATATATATATATATATATATATATATATATATATATTTTAAAACACATTTATTTTTATTTTTTTTTTTCATATATATATTAAAAGTATGAGTACCAAGCGTGTTTGTATAAATTCTCCGAATGTCTTTTGTATGTGTATGTGGAGAATATACTACGAAAAGTCAAAGGAAAATAAATCACTCAATTGTTTAAAACGGCTTATAAACATTATTTTAAGTGTGCGTTGGGTGACCAGGATAAACCATGGGCCCCACACATAACATGCATTAGATGTTATGTTAAATTAACCCAGTGGTTAAAAGGTGAAAAGCGCATTTGCCCTTTTGGAGTGCCGATGTATTGGATGGAGCAAAGGAATCATATACAGGATTGCTACTTTTGTTTAACAAATGTATGTGGCTTCAATTCAAAAACTAAAGCAAACATTGCCTATCCGACAATTAACTCAGCCAGGAGACCAGTACCCATAATGATGAGAACCTATTACCGATTTCTATAGCACTAGCTTCTTGGAAAGAGGTTCCTGACTCAGATGAAGATTTGTTTGACTCTAATGCTGGAGCATCGGGTGCTGCAGATATACCATATATCCCAGACGAATCAAATGCAACACCACACATGATTACGCAGGAACTAAATGATTTAGTACGAGACCTGTATTTGTCAAAAAAACAAGCTGAAATCTTAGGTTCACGCCTGCAGGAGTGGAATTTGTTAGATCAAAAGGTTAATATTAGTATATAGAAATAGAAACAGGAATTTAGAGAAATATTTTACAAAGAGTAACTTAATATGTTCATGTTCCGATGTTAATGGACTTATGCGTGAGCTTGGTATTCCGTATTTAGATGGTGAATGGTGCTTATTCATAGACGCTTCAAAAACTAGCCTAAAAGCCGTCTTATTGCATAACTCAAACAAGTTTCCCTCAATTCCGGTTGCGCATGCTGTTGGAATGAAGGAAACCTATGAAAGTATGTCCGAAATATTGATGGCTATTAAATATTATGACCACACATAGCTTATCTGTTGTGATCTGAAAGTTGTTGGACTCCTTCTTGGTCTACAGGGAGGATTCACCAAACACTGTTGTTTTTTTTTTTATGGGACAGCAGGATACTAAGCAACATTACATTACAAAAAACATGGAGAGAAAGAAAAGATACATTTACCCCGGGCAAGAGAATGTTAAGTATAAGCCCCTTGTAGATCCTAAGCGAGTTTTTTTTACCACCATTACATATTAAACTTGGATTGATTAAGAATTTTGTGAAGGCCATGGATAAGGGAGGAGATGGATTTAAATATTTATCTGATGTTTTTCGTGGCTTAAGTAACGCTAAATTGAAAGAGGTCGTTTTCGTCGGACCACAGATTCGACAACTACAACGTGACTCCGCTTTTGACAAGAAATTAAACCATGATGAACTATCTGCATGGAATTCCTTCAAAAACGTTATTACAGGCTTCCTTGGAAGCAAATGAGTTGAAAATAGCGATCGTATGGTAGAGGTTGTAGTTGATTACAAGAACTTAGGCTGCCCAGAGCATGTCACTAAGCCTACACATTTTTACATTCTCATCCTGACATTCTTTCCGCCAAATCTCGGGGCAGGAAGAGATGAACAGGGTAAGATTCCTGGATATGCAG